>JBBPBX010020241.1:17815-43572 GCA_038048925.1 Garcialebias charrua | reverse complement strand
GGTTTATTTTCGGTTTATTTTCGGTACAATTATTTTTTTTTTGACAAAATAAAGACTTACAAAATGTTTATTTTGAAAATATGCAAAAAATATGTTTGTATTGTATTGTAGTAATAAATAAAAGTGACCCATTTGGATGATATTTTAAATAAACAGCACTCTACAATAAATAAACTATATGAACAATAATACAAATCTTAATAAATACAATAACAGTCAGAACCAGAACAATAAGCAGCAACAGACTGTTTACAATCTAACTAATCAAGTTTTTGTCCAGTAGCAGCAGTGTGGTTGTATTTGTCCTCATTACTCACAACTTCTTCTTGGTGGGACAGGTCCTGGAAAAGTTCAGAGTTCAGTTCAGTCATCACACACTTCTTAGCTGCAGGTGGATTTCCCTGAAGTGGATAAGAGAGCAGCTACCTCTGTCACAGACTGGAAATAAAAAACAAGAGGTTAAAAAAAAACAAGTTAATAAGATAATGATTTAAAAAAAAAAGATTATTTAGATAATAATAATAAAAGAACAATGCCTCATGCACGAACCGTTCGTACGCACAGATTTGTTCTTAAACTGTGCGTACGAGTGATTTAGGATCATTTGTGGCATTCAACAATGTTTTCGTATCCTAAGATTTTTTTCAGATACGAACAAAATTTACGAGTGGTCCGGACCTGTCGTATATTTTAGGAGCGTCAGTCTGCTGTCATCCAGACGGAATTTCCCCACTAATAACTTCATATTTCGTTATTTAGAAAATATTTTGGGTTTAAAAAAATCACGCACCATAATTATTCTTGACAATAGGTTATTCTGTTTGAATTAGAATTATAATTTTAAGTTTAATTTGTCTGGTGTGTCGCGCAGGCTTCAGTGAGTCGTGCGCTCCCCTTGGTCATCAAAGCCGCTCCTCATATTAACACCCAGGTACATAAAATTCCCATACACCGCCGCAGAACAAGTACGAATTAAGACTGATTTTCATGCTATTGCTGGACTGCTGTGCCAAACACCATCGGAGCAATAGATTATTATATCTGATTCGAAATATAACCTGCAGAATGTGGTTGCGCGATGACCAGGAGGAGCGCGCATGACTCATTTGTGCTGCAAAACATGTTGGCACGCGTCTTAGCATGGCATTTATTGTCCATCCATCTCAGTAACGCAGACGTTTCCTTGACCACCTCCTGTCCGTGCTGCGGCGAGACGTTTGTTTGAAGCCATTTTCAGATCAAACCATTTATTCTTGATTTCTGATACTGTACGACCCACGGGAGACACAACATATGCACTACAATATTAATATGAAGTTAACTGTAGTTTCGAGACATTTTAAAATGCTTCTGTTCAAAAACACATCCGACACTTGCGGGGGGTGGGGGGGTAGCGGTGCGCCACAGCGCGACTGAGAGCAGAACTTCAATCTCCGAACGCGTGAAGTTCTTTTTACTTCTTGATTTTGAATGAATGGACACTTCCTGCTGTCAAAAGGCAGGAAACGTGGCCTTATATGGTGTTTTGAGGGGTGGGAATTATGTAAATGACCTCTCCGCGAGCACGCGCAGGTTGATAGAACAGGTGGGATTCATTAAATTTACGCAGCTCGTTTACACACTTTTCCTGTGGATAGAAGAGTTTGTTGAATCTGACGTGGCATGTTCGTACGAACGCTTCGTACGAACAAAAGTAGGAGAAATTTAGATAAAAATACGAACATGTTCGTGCATGAGGGCCATTACCTCTTGAACGGTTGAATCTCTCACTCTTCATCATCATGGCAGGGCTTTAATCTCGTCCAGGGCTTGTTGACAACATCAGTTAGTTTTTTCATGAAGAGCTGAACTTTTTGAAGTGTTGACGTGATGAATGTCTCATAGCGACGCTCAGCAACTTTAAAGCCTGCGCATAAAACAACGTTCAGAGCTTCAGAGATTTAAAAACTCATACAGCTTGTGTTATTGCTCCGGACCGCTCTGATTGCTTCATGAAGTAGTTTAAATGCAGCTGCTTTTAGCGGTGTTTCAGCAACAGCTGATGTTTCTTCGTTCACGTTCGGATGACAGTTTCCAGCGCGTTCACGTTAGACGTGTTGCTGCTGCAGAGAGCTGCGTCACGCAGCTGCTGCAGAGTCTTCATGAAACAAAGTCCACACAAGCTGCGTGTGCGCTCGTCTTTTAACAAGAAAGCTATGTGGCAGAGAATCGGACTTGTTATCCGAAGGACCAAGGTTCGAACCCCGGCCACGGCACACCATCCTGGGATGTCCATGAGTGCACATCCATTTTCCCAGCTCCCCGAGCGCGGCTACGCTGCTCACTGCACCACCTGGTGGTGGTTGGGTTAAATGCAGAAGACCAATTTCGTCTGTCAAGTATGGGAACATACACAGATGACAAATGTGACAAATTATTATTATATTATTATTATAACGTTCACAAACAGGAGACCGCACGAGATGCTAACGGCTAAATGCTGCGCGTGCTGCGCAATAATAGCTCCGTGCTGAAACGCGCCCAGGAAATGTTGTTCCGCGGTGCATATATTCCCCTGTTAAGAACGTTTAATGAGTGAAAAAAATAACCGAAACGGTACGCAGGTGGACCGAACCGAACGTGGTGTACCGAAACGGTTCGGTACACCCACTACAACCGTTACATGCCTATTAGGCTTACAAGAGAGATGTGAATCAACCAAGATACCAAAATATTTATAAGAATTGACAAACTCAATAGGAACATCATTCGAAGTTGAAATAGAAGGAAGGACTGCTGGGACCGACTTCCTGTTTGAAAACAACATCCGTTTGGTTTTATCAGCATCTCAGCAGTCTTCCTCCCAGTTGTTGCCTCCTGACTTTACCAAATGCCTGAATCATCTCAACTGTGTGGCTGAGTCTCCTGGATCACTGAACCCTATTTAAGGTAGAGTCCAGCCAGCCTGAGGAGAAAGCTCATTTTGACTGCTTGTATCTGTTATTTAGACTTGTCCTAAATGCTGATAAACTTGTCCTAAATGCTGATAAACTTGTCCTAAATGCTGATAAAACAAAAGGGATGTTTTTTTCAAATAGGAAGGCGGTTCCAGCAGATCCTCCTCTGATTTTATCTTCAAATGGTGTCCCTATTGAGTTTGTTGATTCCTATAAATATCTGGGTATCCTGATCGATTCACATCTCTCTTTTAAACTCCACGTGGAAAACCTAGTGAAGAAATTGAAAGTTAAACTGGGTTTCTTTTTCAGAAACAGATCATGTCTAACACTGAATGTTAGGAAACGCCTTGTATCTGTGACTTTCCTTCCCTCCATTGATTACGGTGACATTCTCTACATGAATGCTCCTAAAAGCACCCTGCAGATGTTGGATGTGGTCTATCATGGTGCACTAAGATTCATAACTGGTTGTGATTATCGTACCCACCACTGCACCCTGTATTCACTGGTTAATTGGACATCATTAACCTCACGCAGACTCTTCCACTGGTACATTTTCATCTTTAAATCACTTCTTGGTCTGCTGCCCTCATACATCTCCTCCTACATGTCTTTGCGTGAGTGCAGCTACAGTGTGCGCTCTCAGGACATGATTACCTGCAGTGTTCCGTCAGTGAGGACTGAACTTGGAAAAAGGGCCTTCTCCTATTCTGCTCCTGCTTCATGGAATATCTTACAAAAAGATCTGAAGCTCTCGGCCCTGACCTCCCTAAATGGTTTTCAGAATCTGTTGGAATCCTGGCAAAAACCAATGCAGATTTGTTCCTGTCTTTGATTTTATACGTCTACCTTATAATGTTTTGCTAGTTTTTTGATACTTTGTTAAAAAAAAAAAAATCTTTTGTTTTTTTCTCTCTTTTTGTTTTCTATTGTTTATTGTTTGTTTGTTTATTGTTTAATGAAATTCTATCACTGCTGTTCATTGTTCTTTAGTTTTAGCAGGTCGCTTTCGTAAATGAGCCCATGAGGTTCAAAAGATTTACCTGACTAAATAAAGGTTGAATGAATGAATGAATAGATCATTTTTTGGTCACTACCCCAAAAATTTGTGACTATCATTGAGGGTAGGAACATAAACCGACTGCTGAACAGAGCGCTTCACCTTGCAGCTCCCTCTTCACCACAACGGACCAGCACAGAGTCCACAATAAACCCAACAGAGTACTGAGAGAGCGATCTATCCTTCTCCGACTGAAGAGGATGAACTCAGATTTGGAGGTGTTGATCTTTGCATGTTATAAAACGAGCATGTTGACTGGACCCTGATGACACACGAACTTGTTCCGTAAGACATGAAGTTCCTGCAGAGCTCATCTGCCAGCAGCAGCTGAAATTCAGCTATTATTTAACAGAACAGGATAACACAAATAAAATAAATAAAGTGCTGTGTGTTATCATTCAACCTTTATTTAGGCAGGTTAATCCCAGTGAGCCCCGAGGACTCATTTACAGTATAAGAGAGACCTGATTTCAACAAAGAATGATGACAACAATGACGGTTGATGGTTTTCCAGAATCTTTTAGGGTCGTTTAGATTTTTGTAGGTCTGAGATAAGAAATAGTTACGTTTTGCAGCTTTGATGGCAGTTGTGCATTTATTCCTCAGCTGTTGAAAATTCAACCAATCAGTGTCTGAGCCAGAATTTCTCATTGTAGCCCAAAGATGGTCTCTCTTGTGCAGGAGATCAGCTAGTTCAGGAGTAAACCAGGGGCTGTCACGTCTTTTATTCTGAACTGTCAAAAAGAAGCGTGTTTGTTCAAAAAATAAATAAAACTACTGTATTATGAAAATAGTTCCAAGCGGTGTTCACATCGTAGGTTTATAGAATACAATGCCAGTCAAAGTGGGATAGATCCCAGAGGAATGACTGTTCACAAAAAACGTTTCAAATCTCTCATCATTGTATGTTCCCAAAGACAAAATTAGTTCTCTGCATTTAACCCATCACACCTGGGATACACGCAGGTGGAGCAGTGGGCAGCTACATATGCAAGTGTCCGGGGAGCAATTTGGGATTGGGTGTCTTGCTCAGAGACACCACGAGATGTGCAATGACCAGGGATCGAACCCAGGACCTTCAGGTCCTGAGTCGGCTGCCCTGTCCCTACACCATCTCGGTCCCTTAACAGGAAAACACAATGCTTTTACCCACAATGTCATGGAAGTGTTAGTCATGTACAGTACTGTAGTAGGTTTGAGTCATGCTGGTTTTAAAGGAGGTCTAAAGGAGAAGCGAGGAAAACATTCTATAAAATGATCTCAAAGCTTCAAGTAACAAAAAAATGTGTAGGATTAAACATACTGTACCTACAGTGTTTACTTTGTAAAGTTGGATTACCGTAGTTTGATTACACACATCTTGCGACTAGGATGTGATTTAATAAAAATGAGGTGTCACTACATTGTGTGCATAAATACATGTGCTAACATTTATTAATGTATTATTCCGACAGTTGTCTGCTTCTCTCAGCAGTGCATGCAGTCTGTCTCTGATCTTTATGGCGTTTGATTTGTAGGCTGGAAGAAAATTTCAGGACGATTATTTCGGCTGAATGTTTCAGCGTTTACTTTGAACAGTTGCAGCGTGCTCTTAAAGACCGTGTAAAGTAAAATTAAATTTGTGTTTTGAGTTTGTCACACGGCATAAATGTGTTATTAATCACCCATATAAATCTGACTGATTAAAAACATTGTTTACCTTATAAAATTAAGTCTCAAAAATAATGAAAAAACATAATTGTGACCTTGTCTGAAACGCTGGGGGCGTGTCAGCGCGTGGGCGTGGTTTCAGCGCAGTACTGCGCCGGTGTCCTGCACCCTAGATGTTCGCGAAGGCTGGCAGCCTAATTGGAGTTCTCCAGCCCTACTCATTTGAACCTCCAGAGCCAGACTCAGACTCTGATGTCGGGTCCCCACCTAAATTGTCATAACGCTCCTGCCGCCCCCTTTTGGCTGCTTGTCACTGATGCCGGGCACCCACTGAGACGTGTCTGATGACGCGCATTAGGGGGAGGCAGAGGGTCATTAGTTGTTGTGTTTTCATGCTGCTGGCAGATAAAATCAGCAACATGTGACCCTCGCTCCTACTGGAGTGGGTTTTCTACGAGCCGAACTGCATCTCAGACAGTCTTTGCAGAGATTAAAACGTTTTTTTATGTTTGGGATGATCGTACGCTGAGCGGACAGCAGCAACGGAGTTTGGTTCCAATTCATGGAGGCACGATCGGGTAAGTTTAAAAAGTCCCGTTGTCGTTGTGTAATCACATAGCAAAGGCTCTCCCGACTGTTTGCTGGACGCGTCGAGCCACCAGAGATCGAATTTTATCACGTTGGCGGCTCGACGTAGCTCGACGCGTAGGTTGCTTTCCGACGCGCGCGTGCGTGGAAAGGAACTGCTGCGTGCCGCCGCGCCGCTTCAATCACTCAAAACGCGCCGCTTCACGGTTCGCCGTGCCTCGGCGTGTCTCCACATAGACTTTGAATGTAAACCGGCCGCTTCAGCTGCCCGACAAGGGTCCGGTGGGTACCAGGCATGAGTCAGACAGTGACCACTGTGACGGTCGGCATCGTTCTTCACAGCCTGAGCTGTGTGTGGAGAGGCAGACGGGTGCAGCAGAGATCCAGTAAACCTGCTCTGTTTTTATCTGAGTTCTGGCTGTAACAGCAGCTCCTTTTTCCAAGAGTTACGCTGTTTTTAGTGCACAAACAACTCTGGTTTTGTTTTTAAAGTTGAGGACACAACTATAATTCATAACTCCGCTGTTATGTGTTTAATAATAAGCGCTATTTTAGAAGATGAGCGGACTCGCTGCACCCGGTCCGACCCGGTCACATCGCATGCGGGGTCTGTGTTGGTGATTAAAATATAGAGTACTGTAATCACGTTGATAACTAATGCCTCTTTTCCACCGCTCGGCTCGGGTTGGATCGGCTCAGGTCGGCTCAGTTCGGGTCGGGTCACATCTATGTTCTGTTTCCACAGCTTTTTTGTACCCCTTCTGTGGGCGGGGTCCAGAATCCTACTCGTCTTACCACATGGTGGCAGTAGTGTTCCCTCAAGCTATTTACTACAGTACTAGCCACCACTAGAAGAAGAACACAATAAAGGCTTTGACAGAATGTTGTGAAAGAGATGTCATGCTATAATGAGTACCTCATGAGCTGTAATCTTTAAACCCAATTCATAATCCTACCTTGTTGCCTTCTTTAAACCCATGTATTTTCCAATTTAGTATTTTTACAATAAAGATGTATTAAAGCATATTTTATTATTTAGTTATGCACAAGGTGCTTGATAAAGTTGCAAAACCATATTTGTCTGAGCTGCTTCAACCTTCCTGCCCTCCCCGATCTCAGATCAGCTGAGCAGTTGCTGCTGACAGTCCTCAAAACTTTTTAAATCTTATTTAAAAACACACATTTATTCCTTGGCTTTTAACACGTGATCTTATCTTTTATGGCATGTTAACACACCTGCAGTAAGACTGGTATATGTATTTATTTTTGTATGCTTTTTATAGTTTTTAATTAACTTGTCTTTTATGTTATTGTACAGCACTTTGGTTGACCCTGTGGTTTTTAAAATGTGCTTTATAAATAAAGTTGATTTAAAACATCACACTGTGATCTTTGAAACTGCCAGAGTTTCCCTGGTAAAGTTGCTGCTGGGTGGTAGATGGTAGATGGATGGTCTGTGAATTCTTTAACTTTAAACTGTCCAAAGGACTTTGGCCACTTTTAATTTTTGACTTTTTTTGTATGACTTCATCCTAGAACCAAATAATTTATAACGTAATAACAGTTGAGCAGATTCTAATAATCTTTATCTTATGATTCTTTAAAGGTCAAATGCAAATGGAAAGTTCTCTTAACTTCCAGTATGGATTTAAACACAATACACACTTCACATTATAAAATAAGTTTAGGAAATTGAATGTTCGAGGACACCACTTAAGAAAATATAACGTTTAATAGGAAAAGTTTGAAGTGACAAACAGAAGTAACAAATTTCCATCTGGTGTCTCACGTCTTCCTCCAGAAGATGACACAGGTTGTTGAATTCTGGCGATTTTCTTCTGTTGACTGTAAAAGAAAAATATGCTGGTGAAGATTCTCAGTCGTCCAGGACATGATGAAATCAAAAAAAGGCGTTCAATACAGGATCAACTGGACTTTATTTGTTGTTATTTGTTGTTTATTTGTTGTCGAAACGTTTTCTACAACAAATAAAGTCCAGTTGATCCTGTATTGAACGCCTTTTTTTGTAAAAGAAAAATGTGATTAATTTAGTCCAGAAACTGTTTTTTTTTTTTTTTAAACAACACAGTGTGATCACAACATGTTCATATACTAAATGTATCCTGTTGGAGTTATTTGAAATAAAATTCAATGTTTTATAGACATAAATGTGTCAAGCTACCTCCATTAATTTTCTCCCTTGTACTTTGTATCACATATTATCAATTCTATCAAAAACCACATAGCTGATATTTTTCAAAAAAATCTAGTGTGATCACAACATGTTCATATACTAAATGTATCCTGTTGGAGTTATTTGAAATAAAATTCAATGTTTTATAGACATAAATGTGTCAAGCTACCTCCATTAATTTTCTCCCTTGTACTTTGTATCACATATTATCAATTCTATCAAAAACCACATAGCTGATATTTTTCAAAAAAATCTAGTGTGATCACAACATGTTCATATACTAAATGTATCCTGTTGGAGTTATTTGAAATAAAATTCAATGTTTTATAGACATAAATGTGTCAAGCTACCTCCATTAATTTTCTCCCTTGTACTTTGTATCACATATTATCAATTCTATCAAAAACCACATAGCTGATATTTTTCAAAAAAATCTAGTGTGATCACAACATGTTCATATACTAAATGTATCCTGTTGGAGTTATTTGAAATAAAATTCGAATTTTTATAATTTATTTTCGTTGTGCAAGCACAGTTTTGGAAGAAGTCAAAGCGAAACTACTTTAAATGCAGCATATTTGACCACTACGTGACAATATTAAAGCGTGGTTAAGCTCAGGAGCCCTCGTACTATAAAGTCAGCTATGAAATATATTTTATATCTGTTCATTGAGCTACATTTAAAGACATAAAGCCGCCCGCGCGCCGCGTGTTGCTCGTGGCGAACCTGCTTTTTAAAATCCTGCAGTTTTGAGCAATACGTGATTTTATTAAGGACACGTTCAGCTGAAGACCCATCTTTGCTATAAATTTTAAAAATAATAATTGTTTTTACCGTGTTATTCATGTAAAGTCCTGCCGTGATCACTTCCCTCGCTTCCGTGAAAACTGCTCGAGTCTCCTCCTTCCTACTTCCGGAGCGGGTGAGCTCGCCTCAGTACCCCTCTGAAACCAGCCCGAAAATCTCAAGAAATCTTGTGCGGCTTAGCACGGAATATCCGGTGGAAAAGGATGAAAGGGGGTCTCTGCGACGCACATATGACGTAACATCCGACCCGAGCCGACCGGTGGAAAAGGGGCATTATAGTATGCAATGGACCTGTCGCATTTTCTTAGCAAAAAAGGAGCTATAGCTATTGCTATCTGATGCTATCTGCGATTCGCGAGTGAACGGCTGCACCGAGGCGATCGAACTAATTTATACGGCTGGAGCTGCAGGGGGTGGGGCTTTAGACCACGTGACGAAACACGGTCACATTTAAAACACGCCTAAAAAATCCTGAAACAGACATATCGTTATACACAGTTTGATCTATAACTCCAAAATTAATTGAGCTACAATTTTGAGACTTTTTACTCATTTACAACATTACAATTATGACATTTATAATGTTTATTGAAAAAAATATTGAAATTCACTTTACACGGTCTTTAAGTTGTTACAACATGCAGTCACTTTAACAGGTTCACCAGAGGTGGTCTTTAGTTCAGCATATTTTTAGAATGTCATTTCAAAACGGGGCTCATCTCTTACAGTCTGTTAGTTTGTGCTAACCTTCTACAGGTGCTGGTTATAAAAATAGAAAATCATGGAAAAGTTTATTTCAGTAATTCCGTTCAAAAAAATGAAACTTGTATATTATATTCATTCATTACACACAGACTGATATATTTCAAATGTTTATTTCTTTTAATGTTGATGATTATAACTGACAACTAATGAAAACCCCCAATTCAGTATCTTAGAAAATTAGAATAGTACAGTACTGTGAAAAGGATCAATACTGAAGACACCTGGTGCCACACTCTATAATCAGTTAATTAACTCAAAACACTTGCAAAGGCATTTAAATGGTCTCTCCGTCTAGTTCTGTAGGCTACACAATCATGGGGAAGACTGTTGACTTGACAGTTGTCCAAAAGACAACTATTGACACCTTGCACAAGGAGGGCAAGACACAAAAGGCCATTGCTAAAGAGACTAGCTGTTCACAGAGCTCTGTGTCCAAGCACATTAATAGAGAGGTGAAGGGAAGGAAAATATGTGGTAGAAAAAGTGTACAAACAATAGGGATAACTGCACCCTGGAAAGGATTGTGAAACAAAACCCATTCCGAAATGTGGGGGAAACTTACAAAGAGTGGACTGCAGCTAGAGTCAGTGCTTCAAGAACCACCACGCACAGATGTATGCAAGACATGGGTTTCAGCTGTTGTATTCCTTGTGTCAAGCCACTCTTGAACAAGAGACAGCGTCAGAAGCATCTTGCCTGGGCTAAAGACAAAAAGGACTGGACTGCTGCTGAGTGGTCCAAAGTTATGTTCTCTGATGAAAGTAAATTTTGTATTTCCTTTGGAAATCAATGTCCCAGAGTCTGGAGGAAGAGAGGAGAGGCACAGAATCCATGTTGCTTGAGGTCCAGTGTCAAGTTTCCACAGTCATTGATGGTTTGGGGTGTCATGTCATCTGTTGGTGTTGGTCCACTGTGTTTTCTGATGTCCAAGATCAACACAGCCGTCTACCAGGAAGTTTTAGAGAACTTCATGCTTCCTGCTGCTGACCAACTTTATGGAGCTGAAGATTTCATTTTCCAGCAGGACTTGGCACCTGCACACAGTGCCAAAGCTACCAGTACCTGGTTTAAGGACCATGGTATCCCTGTTCTTAACTGGCCAGCAAACTCACCTGACCTTAACTGCATAGAACATCTATGGAGTATTGTGAAGAGGAAGATGTGATACACCAGACCCAACAATTCAGAAGAGCTGAAGGCCACTATCAGAGCAACCTGGGCTCTCATAACACCTGAGCAGTGCCACAGACTGATCAACTTCATGCCACGCCACATTGCTGCAGTAATCCAGGCAAAAGCACTCTCTTCCGGCACTCGGCAAGGCAGGTCGCATATCTTTCTGCTCTTCCCTCCCTAAGTTTTTCCTACTCCCTGCTTGCTTTTCGTCTCGTCTGCGACCCTTCAGCGCTCACTCGAACCAATATGGAATTAATAAATTGGGCTGTTTCTTCAATGGATAAGATTTTTTCCACGAAGCGGACCGTGCCAGGAGAAGCTGTCTGTCCCTCCGACACACACGCGGCTGGATACGTGATGGACTCGTGGGGTCAGTGGCAGCCCATGTGTCTGACCGTCTTAAGTGTCGAAGACGTGGAGGATTTGTGGATTATTGGATTATTGGTAGCAACTGCTCTGTTTTTTGGCGTGAGCGGAGTTGTTTGTTACTGGAAGCTGAGGGAGGCTTCGGCAGCTATCAGCGCGCTGTCGGCACTACCTGATCAGCAAAATTCTCTGAACCGGGCCGTGAGCTCCTCATCCCAGCTGTTGTATGAGCTCAATCGCTCGCTTGGAGCAGTGGTGGACCACCGCGCACCTGCTGTCCGTTTTGGGACTTGTTTACAGCCACCCCGGATCAATCAAGGGACAGATGGGAGTTCATGAAGCTGAGCAGAGCGGAACCACATATTTGGATTTCTTTCGGCCATGAAACAGCACCACAGACTTGAAGGCGGCAGTGGAAAAGAACACTGTGGTCTATTGGATAACAAACAAGAACATTATCTGGCTTCTGCACATGTCCTTGAAAAGTAAGCTGTGGGAAGCCATTCTCCTGGAGTGTGGAGCTGAAGAGTCCCCCCCCCTCCCCCTCCCCAGAGATTTCTGTGAAGCCTCAGATAACACCCAGCTGCACATCTGCTGAACTCTGTGTTTGTCTGAAATTACTCACAGACTTATCTCCTTGCCTGCCGTATCTCCATTTGTTATTGTAACTAAATGTGCTTTTGATATGGTTTTTACTGGATCACGCGGTGTCTTGAAGACAAAATGTGATTCATCTTTTTTTAATATCAATGCTGTGAAACCCCGTGTCTTTGCCTGTTTTCCTGCTTTTGACCTTCATCTGGGGACAGATTGGGACTGGCCGCGCTATGAGCATATCATGTGTTGATAAACATATCATGTGTTGATAAACATGTCATGTGCTTTGTTGAGCTGCAGCTTGTTTGCACTCATTCTCTCTCCTGGATGTCTGTAACTACATATTTACGCTGTATTGATGAAAATTGATGCAATGTTAATAAACCTTCTTGATTCTTGATTCTCTTCTTGAAAAGGAGCCAAAACTAAGTATTGATGCTGTACATAATCATACTTTTCATGTTCATACTTTTCAGTTTGACATTTCTAAAAATCTTTTTTTTATTGGTCTTGTTGAGTAATATTCTAATTTTTTGAGATACTGAATTTGGGGTTTTCATTAGTTGTTAGTTATAATCATCAACATTAAAATAAATAAACAGTTGAAATATACCAGTCTGTGTGTAATGAATGAATATAATATTCAAGGTCACTTTTTTAATAGAATTATTTAAAGGAGACCACAGATATGTTTTTAAAATTTTTATGGTATTTCTTTGGGGTTACCAGACACTGTTTATTCAATTTAATACACAAAATAATTCTTAGATAATCAATTATACCCTTTTTAATTCTGCCATTTTTAACTTTCGTTTTGAACGACCGGTTTATGATAATGAGATCTCGTGGCACGCCCTTCAAAGTTCTGCTTGCATTAACTCCGCCCTCCAAAGGCAGACGAGGACTGAGACTGAGCTGAACTGGACCACGACAGATCAGAGTGTACAAGTTGTCGTGTCATTTTTTATTCTTCCTCTGTAATGTCTCCTCTGACTCTCCCACCCTCTGCCTGTGCGCGCGAGCTGGATGGAGCAAAGCACACACACACACTCACAGCGGGGCTATCTTTTTATCTGTGTTTCTCCGAGGAGCCGTGCTGGCCCGACACACACACTCACACAAACATGCACACATCTGTTCCCATCTGAAAACTATCAATTTTAAATCTGCTTAGTGCTCCATTATCTGCGCCAGGAGTTTAAAAAAAAAAGGGGGGGGAAAAAGATCATGGACAAGATGCGAACCCAGGTCTCCCGAGTGGCGTTCGAGCGCGCTAACCACTCAACCAAACTGGCAGTTGTACGAAAGTAGTCCTTCATCGTATAAGAAGTGTAATTCTTCTACGGTAATGTCGCCTGGACATTGCCATTAAAAATAAAATTAAGCCACGCATCTCTGCTCTCTGAGACTGGAAGAGTGTGTATCAACACATGTTGTGTAATGCAGCCAACAACGCAACATTTAACTTTAGGAGCCATTCTGCTGAGATGAACTATTCTTCTTCTTCTCCATTTGATTTATGGCGGATCGCAAACAACTGTTAGGTGCATACCGCCACCTAGTGTGCAGGCTGAGATGAACTCAGGAACCGCGTGGGTGGAGCATTACCAGGGGTTGCTAGGTGACGGGGGCGGGACAAAGGTTGGGATGGGTTGTGGCTGTGGGTTGTGGCTGCGGTTTGTGACGTAACAAACCGCAGGAAGTGCAATCGGGCCGTTTCTATCTAAGATAAATAAATATACTTATAGTAAATAAACCACTGGGTGCATTTTTTTGGCCTTAGGACTGTTTTTTTATGAAGTAAATACCCAAAGTTGAGTACAAAAACATTAAAAAGTGAATTTTGCATCTGTGGTCCCCTTTAAATAAATCAACTTTTTCATGATACTGTACTGTATTCTAATTTTATGACCTTTATAAACATTTCTGTTTCTGTGGAACCTTAGTGAATCAGTCCCCTGGCAGGTAGTGGTGACGCAGAGATTAAAACGGTGAGCTTGTGATCCGAAGGTCGCCAGTTCAAGCCCCGGTACCGACAACATCAAAAATGTGGGTGGGATAAGTGAAGCAGTCACACCTGTCTCCACCCTCATCTGCCCCACTCTGGCTCCTTGAGCAAGGCCCTTAACCCCCACCATCTGCTCCCCCGGGCACCCTAGATATCAGCTCTCTGCTCCACACAGAGGGCTGTGGTAGCTCGGTGGTCTGTGGTTGTGTCAGGAAGGGCATCCGGCGTAAAAACAATTGCCAAATCTTCATGTGACTAACGCAGGGAGAAGCTGAAAGAAGAAAAAATAAATACACATTTCTGCTTCTGCTGCAAGTAAATATTTGAACACCTGCAAATCAGCAACAATTCTGGCCCTCAAATACCTTAGTTCACCTCTAAAAAGTCCACCTCCACTCCACTTATTATTCTAAATTAGAAGCACCTGTTTGAGGTCGTTAGCTGCATGAAGACACCTGTCCACCCCACACAATCAGTAAGACCCCAACTACTAACATGGCTAAGACCAAAGAGCTGTCCAAAGACACCAGAGGCAAAACTGTAGACCTCCACAAGGTTGGAAAGGGCTACGGAGCAATTGCCAAGCAGCTTGGTGAAAAAAGATCAACTTGGAGCAATTGTTAAAAAATTGAAGAAGCTAAACTTGACAGTCAATCTCTCTCGGACTGGGGCTCCATGCAAGATCTCACCGTATCAATGATCCTAAGAAAGGTGAGGAATCAGCCCAGAACTACACGGTAAGCGGGAGGAACTGGTCAATGACCTGAAGAGAGTTGGCACCACTGTTTCCAAGGTTACTGTGGGCAATACACTAAGATGTCATAGTTTAAAATTATGCATGGCACGAAAGGTTCCCCTGCTTAAATTAGCACACGCCCAGGCCTGCCTCAAGTTTGCCCATGACCATTTGGATGATCGAGAGGAGTCATGGGAAAAAGTTCTGTGGTCAGATGAGACCAAAATAGAACTTTTTGGTCTTAATTCCACTCACAGTGTTTGGAGGACGAAGAACGATGAGTACCATCCTAAAAACACCATCCCTACTGTGAAGCATGGGGATGGAAGCATCATGCTTTGGGGGTGTTTTTCTGCACATGAGACAGGACAACTGCACTGTATTAAGGAGAGGATGACCAGGGCCATGTACTGCGAGATTTTGGAGAACAACCTCCTTCCCTAAGTTTGGAGCATTGAAGTTGGGTCATGGCTGGGTCTTCCAACATGACAATGACCCGAAGCACACAGCCAGGAGAACCAAGGAGTGGCTCCATAAGAAGCAGATCAAGGTTCTGGAGTGGACTAGCCAGTCTCCAGACCTAAACCCTATAGAAATCTTTGGAGGGAGCTCAAACTCCGTGTTTCTCATTGACAGCCCAGAAACCTGGCTGATCTAGAGAAGATCTGTGTGGAGGAATGGGACAAAAACCTGCTGCAGTTTGCTGTGTGCAAACCTGGTGACAAACTACAGGAAACCTTTGACCTCTGTAACTGCAAACAAAGGCTACTGTACCAAATATTAACATTGATTTTCACAGGTGTTCAAATACTTATTTGCAGCAGTAACACACAAATAAATTATTTTTAAAATCATACATTGCGATTTCTGGATTTATTTATTTTAGATTATGTCTCTCACAGTGGACATGCACCTAAGATGAAAATTTTAGACCCCTCCATGATTTCTAAGTGGGAGAACTTGCAAAGTTGCAGGGTGTTCAAATACTTATTTTCCTCACTATGCTTGTGACAACAGCAGGACCTTGGCACAACTGAATCCCAGAAAGAGTGCTACAAGCACCCCCGTTGGCTGCCATCAGTCACTTCAGTCCTTCATCACACTGAAGTCTGCTGCTGATGACTGCGACTCAGTTTTCCTCTTTGCAGTCATCTGTCATTTATAAAAACTTGTTTTCAAAATGATGCAGTATTGAAAAAGGCTGAGCTCGGCATAAATTGAATTGTACTCTGCTGTATTGTGTCCTGTTGCTCCACAAATCCTACATTAGTTAGATTTATCAGAATTTAAATTTGTCTTGATAATAAACGAGTTGTATCCAAATTTGCAAATGTTTTTCTTCCAATTAAACCCAAATCACCCCAAAATTTCAAACTCTGCAGGCATATGATCAGATTATGATTTGGGGTTTAAATTACACAGTTTTACCTTTTACTAACGAACACTGAATTCGTTTAAACAGTAATGTGCAAAAGTCTTGAGCAATGCCTCTTTTTTAATTTTTTTCTTTCATCAAATTATTTCGACGTTTTTGTGTATTTGTTTAAGTGGTCTCATTTAATCAAAGGCCTTTAGGGAGTTAGTTAGGAAATGTGTGTGTGTGTGTGTGTGTGCGTGCGTGCGTGCGTGTGTGTGTGTGTGTGCGCCAACCTACAGAACACAATCCTATTTCTCTTTCAGACATTTAAACATATGCATAGCTCAAGGGATGAACCACTCATTCTACGTGCGTCAGAAAACTTTGCATAGAATTAACTTTATTTTTAACTTTTCTTCTAGCATCCTGTTTAGAACATATTATTTTTACTTACATCAATACATGTCTTGTTGAAGATAACAATTTAAACGTGATAAAACAAAAAAAATTACTCACTTTGTCACTTAAAAAGACATTTACCAAACTGAATCACTTCATTTATATTTTCATGTGTATATTTAAACTTGTACATTTGTCCTTTAAATAGCATCATACATGTTCTGTGAGCTGCAGTGCAGCTTCTTACATCTCTTTCATTCTCTCCTAACAGGAGGCGGTCGGTCAGCACCAAAGGCCCAGCCGACCAGCCTCTGATGATCCTGCAGCTGCTTTGTCACCGCATCAATCCAGTCCCCCTCACATCTTCCCCGTCTCCCCTCACCTGGAGATTAAACCTTCAGGTAAACACAGGAGTTTGTCTTTTATCTTCGCTTTGCCTTTGAGGTTTGGTGCACTGGGTTACACTTTCTTTACTGTAGTCCAGTCTGCAGCACCAAATTATTCTATTGTTAAAATATATTTGTGCTCAAATGCATTTGAGTCTTTCTCTGATGGTAGCTTGCAGTGCTGGGCAGCGCTAATCCAAAAATTAGTTCCGCTATTTCTAAAGCACTTATTAATTTATTTAGGTCCGCAATTGCAAAAGCGCTTATGTATTAGCAACGCTAGCGGACGCTAATGCTAATGCGCTAACGTGCTAATGGCAAACTTTTTAAAATCCAGCAGATTTGACCATTTCGTGAAACTGTCAAGCTCAGAAAAACCTTGTGCTATAAAGTCAGCTAAGAAATATATTTTTTCTCAGCAAAGAAATAATTGTTTTTACCGTGTTTTGTTGTAAAGTCCTTTGCTTCTGTGGTCGCCGCCATTTTGAAGAGGGCAAATGAGGCGCTGACGCGTCGCGTAGGCCGCTGAGAAACATCCATAAGTTCACCCTCCATGTTAAAAACTCTTCGTCTGACTCTTCGAAAACAAGCAATAAGGCTGCAGAGTAACACACTGGCTGCTAACTGCTATAGAGAGAGCGCTCTCTCTAGCCAAGAGACTGAGGGGGACGCTTTTTTGTCACGGACCACATCCGGCGCTGACAGGATATGGTCTGTTAGCAGTCGTCCGGTTGATTTAAGAGCTCGTAAATAAGTTTTTTCGTTTTTACTGATAGATAATTAGTTATTAGCGGTACTGCATTTTAAATAAAAATAGCGCAAATCCGCTTATGAATTATAAAAGTTAGTCAATCCGCTGTAACGCTGACAAATTGTTTAGGTCCGCTATAAGCGGATTAGCGCTTTAGCGCTCCCAAGCGGTCTGGCGCCCACCTTTGGTAGCTTGGAATCTTTTTAGTCTTTACACACCAGCATCTGTGTATTTCAGCTGTCTTTTCTCCAACATCACACGAGAAGAGGCTAATTCAACACTTCTGGTGTTTAAATGCATAAAGTAGAATCGATAAAGGGTTATAATTGTTTTATTATTTCAACACACTATTGTGCCTTCCTATACCTGTTGTGTCTTCACTTTCTCCCTGACATAAGATAAAGCAACACTATTGTGCATTTAAGATTTATTTTTTAATCTTGCAGATGATAACTCTACAGAGACGCCTGTGCTGAAGAAAAAGAAGCAGGTTCACTTTGGAGATCCTTTATCTCCAGAGTTCTTTGATAAGAACTTACCCCCCAGCACGCCTTTACAGAAGGGGGGCACCCCAGCACGAGCACCCACTCCCGGTGGGAGCTTACAGCTGCGCTCCGTGCTGAAGACGCCACAGACTAGTGAATCCAACACACCGCATCATCAACTGGAACTTTACAGCCCCTCTGAGTTTGGCGCCTCTCCTACTTTAGCGATTCCCCACAAACGCAGAAGGCTGTCTGAAGAAGCAGACGGTGAGGATGGAAAGGTAGGCAACGCTTCTGGTAACGGTCGAGACGAGTCTCACGCTGTCATCAGTGTTCCTGAGGCATCTGGATTACACTGCACGTGTCAAAAACAATTACAGCAGCAGTGAAGAGCCTCTTGGTTTTAATAATGCTAACACTTTTAGAGATGTTTATAATCTGTTGTTCCTGGAAGTAGCAGGATGTGACACTCTAGATCAGGGGTCACCAACACGGATCCCGCGGGCACCCGGGTGTCCCCAAGGACCATTTGAGGTGCCCCTGGGCCTGTTCTAAAAATAGTACAACTCACTACTAAGCTGCATTTGAAATTTCATTTTATTCAGTTGTTATTCTTTTTTGTATTTATATGTATTTTAAAATGTCTATCTTAAAAATATGTTCTTAAAAATATGTTTATTATACTTTTTTTTTTTCTTCAATTTATGCTTTATTTCCGAAGAGTTTATCAAACTGGTGCCCTTTGTATGACTCCGTACCCACGAAGTAGCTCTCAGTTTCAAAAAGGTTGGTGACCCCTGATCTATACAGTCAGGTCTAACATTGTTTTTCAATTTTCTACTTAGATTGCTTTTCCTGCAATGGAGGAGTTTGACTCTGCAATGGCAAGTGATTCAGGTGCATTATAACATTATATTGACTCTGATCTGATCCATGCTCAATAATTCAGGTAGAAAAATCAGACAAAGTTAAGTCAGGTCCTCTGGATGTTTTTTTTTTCATTCAACCTTTATTTAAACAGATAAGTCACATTGACAGACAATAAAAGTGGTGAAAAATAACACATAGGGTTTGGAGACAAAAAAAAACTAACACATTTTTGACCTCTGTTTGAAGGTCAAAAATGTGGTAATGAAAAAAAGTCTTGCACACAAGCACATACTGACGCTGACATTACGCAGAGGTCAGGGAGGACTCAAAGACGGTTTGAGCAGCCAGCTCATAGATCTGTGCACACTCATGGGGGCGGGCTGAATACAGCTGCTCAGACCGAAGAAGTCTTTTGGATGAAAGATGAAACGTTTCTTTCTACATAAAAGAAACTGTCCAGAAGACTTGACTTTATTTTTTTCAGATTGACTGATGGTTTATTTTTCTGTCAAAAGGCAGTCCGTCTTCATGTGCTGATGGCTTCTTTCCGCTTATAGTTTCAGAGTGTGCACTGGATGCCCAGCTGTTGAATGTAAGCATGGCTTCTGTGGGGGAGCCTCTTCCTCAGGTCCTGACAGGTAAACTGCAACATGACTGTTCTGTTTAGTGCTCGCTGTTCTGCTGTAATTGACCAGCTACTAATATTAATTTATGACTGTCTCAGTAAGTTGAGATGAACTGTTGCATTAAATAGACACACACTTTAAGTTGAACTTTAAAAATAATTTAGTAAAATAATTTACTATTACAGTTTCATGCCATTTTCATTTTGTTTGTTTAAAGGTGGTGTGACATGATTTTTTTACTATGCATAAAATTGCTCAAAATATATATAGTTTATCATTTAAATATGTCCATTTTTGCAAACAAAATAATAAATTAATTTAATTTTGCTTTAAAATTGATTTTAAACTTCGCACCGTGTTTATTCATGGGAAATCCGATTACGCGCGAATGCACCATCTGTGACGTAAAATCGGGCAGAGCTCTGGGCTTGTCAGTGCGCGTGTGTGAGCTGCTCGACCTGAAGGTAAGTCTCATACGGCATCGGACCTAAATTAGATCCTGCTGTTTCTTGTTCCATCACCCGAACTATTTTCTGCTTCCCAAAATGAAGACAAATAGCTCAAATCTTCACTTAGATTTCTAAATTCGTCGGGTTTTAAATTGTCCGCTATTAAAGAGACCAGAGCCCTCAGCCCAATTTTACGTCTTAGATGGTGCATTCGCGTGTAATCGAATTCCCAAGAATAAACACGGCGCAAAGTTTAAAATCAATTTTAAAGCAAAATTAAATTGATTTATCATTTTGTTTGCAAAAACGAACATAGTTGAATGATAAAATATATATATTTTGAGCAATTTTATGCATGTTAAAAAAAAAATCATGTCACCCCACCTGTAAAAGACATTTTCAGGATTTATATTTTACTCTTGTTTTTTTTTCATCAGTGTCAAAACTGTACCACTGTTTCTGTTTGCAATTTGTTTTTCATCAATATTCACCTTTAAATATTCACTCGCATCATCTGAGGAAATATCCTGTAAAGCAGTATAAAAAAACTATGGTAGTAAACAGTTTCCTCAAATGATAGAGGTAGCCAGTTTACCAATACATATGCTAGTGGCCATCTTGGAATTTGGCATGGCAACTCAATTTATAGAATAGAATAGAATAGAATATATCTTTATTGACCTTGACATTGCACCGGGGCACAAAGACAACGTTAATGATTACGCACATTCATCATGGATAGGGACGAGCGCACGAAGTCGCAGCAGTATAAAACCGCGCCACCACAATCAGATATGGAAAAAGGAAAGACACAATAGGTATCATTTGTGTTATTCAAAAAGAGAGTCTATCAAAGATTGCCTGAGGACACTCCATGATAAAGTCCCAAAAACTCTAACAGCATTAAGCACATCACACGAGACATAGTTGCAGTTTTGACGACAGGCGGGAGGAACAGTCTGTGTGTTTCTGTTCAGATAAGAGCAGTTCGCTGGTCTCAGAGCTCGGCTCCCACCGAGAACACACACACAGAAACCTCTTGGGGGAGGGTGGATGGGAGGGCAGCGGGCCCTACAGCTCCCAGCTCAGGAGAAAATTTGTAGGCAGCATTCAAGGCCAGAGACCAGATTAGATTTGTTGCTTATTTTTCAGTCAGACCACAGTGTTCTTTTTACTGCAGTCTTTTAGTCCAGGTGCAGCTTCTGGGTCCAAATCGCCGAATCGAGTCAGGTTCCGAGCTAAAAAGATCCTTCCGTATGTGCCCTGTTTTGAATCCGAGCGGCTGTAAAAACGAGTCCCACACACCACGGTCCGCGGCGGCCGCCACTCACCACCGTGTGATTCAGCTCGCACAACAGCTGGGAAGGTCATTCATAGCCTGGTTCAAAGCATTTTTGCTGAGCAGGAAGTCTCGCCAGCTCGCCGATCGCGGCGGTCCCTCAGCCTTCAGTGGCAAGAGCCACCGGTATCCCAATAAATCACAGAGGTTCCACGTCCCCGACAGAGTGAGCGGACAGTTACATTAGCCTGCTCATCGAGTCCATAATGTAGCTCACCGCATGCGTGTCGAAAGGGCGCTCTGGCTCTCCCCGGCCAGAACGCTTCGTGGAAATTTATGTTATCGATAGTATCGATAGATGAAATGGCCCAGAAAGCAGTCCACGCACATAAATCCATCCCAAATTGGTTCGAGCGAGCGCTGAAGAGTTATAGACGAGACAAATGCAGAAGCAGGGAGGGGGAAACCAGCGAGGTGAGGAGCGAAAGGAGATGCGACCTTCCCTGTCGAGAGCTGAAGATAGTTAGCATAGTTAGCTATGATAGTCATTTTTCTTCCACTTAGATTCATCCTAGCCTGGTTGTAACCAGACCCTGTCCTTCACTTCGCTTCAGACAAGGGTCTGGCATCTCTGCCATAGACAACGATTTCTCCTGGAGATTTTTGAATGGACCAATCAGAGAACAGGAGGCAGAGTTTTGTTAGTTTAGTCTGGTGAGGTCCAGGCTATTCAGATAAATTGCTCAGAAACCACTCGGTGGATATTTTTTCTGCCACCAGTGTGTAATTATATGTCTTTAATTTACTGACTGTTGGCCTAGATGAAACATTTGAGATAAAATTCGATTTTTTATCATTTATTTTCGTAGCGCACCCGAGGCTGTTTGGAAAATATCAAACCGAAACTACAGTATTTTCTGGTGTATAGGTCGCACCTGTGTATAGGTTGCATTGTCCAATTATCACCAATAGATTGGAAAAATCCCTAGATAGGTTGCACTGGTGTATAGGTCGCACCTACGTTTAGCTCTGCTGCAAATGTCTGCCACAGGAGCGCACAGCAAGGCTTTTAAGAAGATTAACACTTAAAAACAATTATTTGTTTGATAAAAATTATAGCAAATATATGTCTGAGCTGAACTTTTCCTTAATAAATGAACGTAATTGTGAAATGAGCTGGATTTAAAAATTTGTTTCACCAAAAGTGATAACAAGCCATATATAGGTCGCACCTGAGTATAGGTCGCAGGCCTTGAAAAAACCATAAAAAGGTGCGACCTATACACCGGAAAATACGGTATTTAATATCCAGCAGATTTGACCATTTCGTGAATTGATTTAGGAACTGTTAAGCTCAGGAACACTTCTGATATAACGTCAGCGGTGAAATATATTTTTTCTCAGCAGAGAAATAATAGTTTTTTACCTTGTTTTGATGAAAATTCGTTCGTGGCGGCAGCCATTTTGAATGACGACGTCAGTCGACATCGTTCAAAACTCCGCCTTCTGCTCTCTGATTGCTCAGGAACACTTCTGATATAACGTCAGCTATGAAATATATTTTTTCTCAGCAGAGAAATAATAGTTTTTTACCTTGTTTTATTGAAAATTCCTTCGTGGCAGCAGCCATTTTGAATGACGACGTCAGTCGACGTCGTTCAAAACTCCGCCTTCTGCTCTCTGATTGGTCCGGTCAAAAATCGGCCGGAGAAATCCTTGCCTATGGGAGGAATCCCAGACTGTGCAGTGAAGGGAAATGAGAATTGAGCGGAGCTGTGCAGGAAGGCGAGGGCCAGGCTAGATTCATCCCCACACCAACATAGAAGTCGATTCTTTTTTATGTTATCCAGCTTACAACGTGGACTGACGAAGGGTATTTCCCCTTATGGTCCTGCGACAAAAAAGCAGCTCCAAGAATCATCTGACCTTCACACGTTCAGCTTTTTCTGCTTTACTGAATTAAGAGTTTCACCAAATCAACCAATCAATTTCATAAAATTATCACAAAAACATTTCTGAGTGTGTGATGTGCGATGGAAAGTAAATGTTTGTATTTGTTAATTGAAAATGGACAGAAGTAGTGCTGTGCGATATGACGATATATATCGTGGGGACGATAGAAACGTGTCTATCGTGCTACTTTCCTTCTATCGTCTCTATCGTGATAAATAAGAATAAAAAAATAACTGTCGCAAAGAAGCTTCATATGGGGTTTTGCGAGATGACGGCGCTGCTTTATGTTTGACGCACGCGCGGGTTTGCGACACATGCTTTACGTTGTTAAACTCGAGAGCAACAGAGCCGCAGGCGCATGAAGCCGGTGTCTCAACAAGGAGAAAACAGCTGCACAGGCAGCCCAAGAAGAACTTTTACCAAAAAGAGGGGGAAGCTCACCTTGTTAGCTTCCATTATTTCGCTCCGCTGAAACTCGGAGACAAAATGGGTCCAGAGGACACGAACCCAGAGTCCAACCGAGTCCGAACTCGGGTCCAGTTAACCAATACAAAACAGACCAGAGACACAACAGAACCGCAATCAAACGCAACGTTTTCTCTTTTCTGTTTCTTGCTTTGTTTACTCAAACTTCAGAGCGGATTTCTTCTTCGTGAGTTTCATTAGCAGCTGTTGTTTTACCGCCACCTGCAGGAAAAATTTGGACCAAAGTAGAAAAGGAGTTGTTTGTTAGTTTATTCATTTTATAAAATGAAATACAACAATTAACGTATTCATAATAGAAAAAAAATAATAAAATGAAAGGTAGCAGATGAAGAATAAATCTTATTAAATCTGCTCCTTATTCATCTAATAACAGTTCAAACAATATTTTCTATAATAACAAAATAAGTAAATAACTCAGTCAATTTTCAATTCACATATATCACACATTAAATTAGATTCATTTATATTTTTTTAGCAATTCATTTTTTACCAGTTTCTTAAATACAAGGAATGATTTGGCTTCCTTAACATTTGTCATTTGGCATTAAGTCATTCCATAATCGTACTCCTTGAATTAAGGTAGATCTTAGGTAGATCTAGTTTCTACTTTGGTCCAAATTTCCTTGTTCTTTTTGTTCACATTCTTATAATTGTAACTATCTGTAGTAAAATAATAAAATAAAAAAACTTTGGTCCAAATTTTTGCTGTACACACACACACACATCGTGTTGTATATATCGTGATATATATCGTTATCGTGATATAAAAAAGTCCATATCGTGATATATGATTTTTTCCATATCGCCCAGCCCTAGACAGAAGTGAGTTTACATTTATTTATATATTCCGTTACGGTACAGCACGTTCGGTTCAGTCCACCTGTGTACCGTTTCGGTTATTTTTTCACTCATTAAATGTTATTAACAGGAGAATATGCGCTGCGGAACAAAAATTCCTAAGCGTGTTTCAGCACGGCGCTATTATCTTGCAGCACGCTTAGCATTTACAGGGTATCCGCGGGGTTGTAAAAGGTATTAAAAGGTAGTAAATGAAATTAACACAAATTAAGGCCATTAAAAAGTATTAAAAAGTAATAAACGTCATCTGACGAGGTATTAAATTTTTTAAACCTACACAACTATATTTTTCTTGTTCTGTCGTCTAAAAAAAGGTCTGTGAATTTATTTATCTTTTCTAATTTTATGTTCCAAGTAGGACCTTAGCTAAAACAAAGACGTCATATCGTCAGTCAGTGTGCGCGCGCACCTACAGCTGGTATCATGTCTGTAAAAAGAAACAGGAAAGGATCACGGCTTTATCCTCCGACATTTAACAAGAAATGTACCTAAACAATTGTTTGTTAGCTCGAAATTATAGCAAAAGGGGTGTCTCAGTCTAACGTTTTCTTAATAAATGTACTTTAATGGTTAAATCGGCTTTATTTTTTTTAAAAAGTGTCGCTGCCTCAGTGCCTGTGTGCTCCGTGATCGCTCAGCGGTGACAAACAGGAAAAAGGAGCGCGGCTCGTTTCGCCGACATTTAACAAGAAAATTACCTAAACAATTCTTTGTTAGCTCGAAATTATAGCTTTTCTGTCTGTCATTTTCTTAATAAATGCACTTTAATGGTCAAATTAGCTGCATTTCGCCACCGTGGTGCAGTTTGCTGCTGGATTGAAGGTTCAAGCAGAGAGGTGGGGAGAGTATGGCAGGCCGATTGAGTCATTAATAGCTAGTGAAAATTCTCAGTCATCCAGGACATGGTGAATTCTAAAAAATGCAATAAAAAAACAATAAAGTATAGTATAATAGTATAATAAATAGTATAA
>JBBPBX010020240.1:0-43576 GCA_038048925.1 Garcialebias charrua | reverse complement strand
TGGACTTCAAGAAACCGGTCGTTCAAAACGAAAGTTAAAAATGGCAGAATTAAAAAGGGTATAATTGATTATCTAAGAATTATTTTGTGTATTAAAATGAATTAATATTGTCAAGATAGCACACAGAAATAACATAAAAATTTTAAATACCTATATGTGGTCTCCTTTAAATATGATAACCTTGTAAATTCGGAACCTCGTAAGTCGATGTGCTCGTAAATCGGGGAGCACCTGTATATGTAAGCGGCTCAATAACATAAATCATTATGTCCTTTACACACATCATATTCATGTCCACCCAATCTTTTGATCTCTTGTCTGTAAGATTTTTTACTATATTCATTATTTCTTCTTTGTCAGTATGCATTGTATTTCTTCTTTTGTCCTTCTTAGCTCCTGTGAGCTTCCAGACCTGAAGGCCGTGTTCTTGGCTCCCAGCAGAGTGCGCACCTCTGCATTCAGCCAAGGGGTTTTTGTTCGGGTAACTTTTAACATATCTTAAAGGACAACACCCACCATGACAGTAACAATTCACCATATTGGACAATTACTGTAGTAGAATATGATGTCTATTTTCATTTTTGCAATTGGGCCAGGCGAGCGTTAAAAAACAAAAAAAAAAAAACAACCGAGTCCCGGATGAATCCGGAAACCCGGCCGAAGATTGCCGAAGTGTGAAATCACCTCATTGAAGTCTCCACCCAGAAGGCAGGAGTGAGTTCGCCATGGAGGTTTATGAGAGAACTGCAGTTGATCGTGTCCTACGTGGATGCATGATCTCTAAATATTTCCTGGTGCAGTTGTGTTTACAGCTGGACCAGCACTCCGTTTTTATTTATTTATTAGAACTTTTTAATAAGATATAACACCGCTGCGGTTAAAACGCTGCTCTCACTCACTCCTCTGCCCGCTGCCTCGGAGCCAGCTGCGCGTCTTCTCCCGGCTGCGTTCTGCTGGTCACCTTTGAAATTCCTTCGCGCTGCGGTTAAAACTGTTGCTGCTCTCACATTTGCTCCTCTGCCCATGAGAGGAGCCAGCCGCGTGATCTTCTCCCGGCTCTGCGTTGCTCGGCTCCGCGTATCTCAGCCTTGCGGGGAGCACGCGCGCTCAGAGCTCCTCTGCGGCTGCCTTTTTAATTCTGTACTCCCGACCTGGCTGTCAGGTCACGGGGAGAGAATAAAAAGTGGGTGCACGCTCAGAATATGACATCAGTGAGTGACAACGGGATTAATCAACATGCAGATTTATTAACAAGGGAATATTAAATATGTTTCACTTTTTTTTCCCTCTGAGCAACGGAGGAAGGTGTTGCTGCTGTGCTGATCAGCAGACAGTTGTACAATTATTACTGAGGAAATATTAAAATGACACAACACGACTACTTGTAAAAGTCTGACGTTTGTCCCACACATCGTTTTTATTAGTTGTATTCTCTGGTCAGAAGTTGATGCATGCTTGTTATAACTCCGCCTATAACTCCAAGGCGGAAACTTCAGTGATGTCAATGCCCATATATGGAGAGGGGCAGATTTTCCCGGAGCTGCATGCTAAAATCTGCTATAAATCATGAAATAACACATTTAGCTTTATTTCTCTACAATATAAATAAACGCTCCTGTTTTATTTTTAAATAAACTAATAAATATTAATGGCGATGCAATTTGAAAACATGGTGGGTGTTGTCCTTTAAGGTGGAGAGACATTGTCAGTATGCCAATGTACTAGGGCTGCAACTAACGATTATTTCAATAATCGATTAATCGGCCGATTATTTTTTCGATTCATCGATGAATCGGCAAAAAAAAAAAAAAAAGGAAACAAGTTTTAATTATCACCTCTTTATTCCAAAATTTGACTGACATATCAAATCGCACAAAAAACAGGTTGCTACTTGACTATTCTGTTAGTAAAATATTGAATAATTAAAAAATAAAGTTAGTCAGCTTCAATAAAAAATAAATGTACACAAACATATATACAAATGTATGATTTATACCTGCACAAAATGTAGCTACTTTGTAAAATGTGTCCTTGAGGGACGAGTGTAACCTGGATTAAAGGTGTGGATTGTTTTAACCTGGATGGGGCAGCTGTGGCTGAGTTGTTAGAGCAGTCGTCCTCCAATGCAAGAGTTGAGGGTTGGAATCCACCAGCAGTCACATGCCTAAGTGTCCATGGGCAAGACACTGAACCCCATGTTTGTGCCCCATTGGTGTATGAATGTGAGCTAAAGCTCTGATTAGTCTCTTTAGAATGATTTGTTCTTTGTAATCTAGTAGAGTGCTGTATGAATGGGTAAATGAGGACATGTAGTGCTTTACACTACTATAAACAATGTAAAGCACTTTGAGTATCAATTAGATAGAAAGGTGCTATATAAGTACAGTACAGTCCATTTACCATTACAAGTGTGGATCATTGTAACCTGGGTTAAAAGTGTGTATCATGGCAGTGAAGCCTTCGTCTTCAACCATCGACAGAGGCCTCATGTCAGTGACGTTCATGTAAGGATCTTTCAGTCTCTGCTGCTTGCTGTGGTGTGCATGATGTCTGTCCATCATGAAGGCTGTCATTGTTGTTTTCTGGAATGAGAGAGAGTTTATATGTATTATATCATAATTTACAGTAACTCAAGAAATGCCTTGTTTCACTTGGTTAAACACACAAGCACACACACACACACACACACACACACACACACATACACAAATATAAAATACTAATTACACACACTTGAGTAGATGAATAAATTACTGTAATTCCTGTTTAAATGCAATTCATCCTTCCATACAATGCAGTGACTTCAGACTTTGCCAGCAAATTAAAAGTTGAAGCTAAATCATTAAATTATCACCATCTTTGTGTTAGATTTATTTATAAAACACATTTAAACACTGCTTGTATCGTTACATTAAAAATAAAAACACACACATTCTCTGTCACAGCTAAGAAACAAGCAGCTTCAGCTACCAGAGACACTGGCATCACGTTTTCTCTCTTTGAAACAGAACAAATATGGTTAAGACTTACCTGCTGATCTTCCTTCATTCACACCGTGGTGAAGCCCGTCATGTTTACATTTCATCTGCGTGGTTATCTCGTGTCGCGTCGTCACTTTTCAAAGCTTTTTTATCTATGAAGCGTCGAACTCCCACACGTTGTAGGACTTATTTACAGTTTTCTCTGCGTCGCGTCGGTCATTGTAAAATAGACTTTGAAAACAGTCTCTGCTCTGTTTCCTCCTCCCTCCTCGCTCTGTTCAGAAGCGCCACACACGCGCAGGCGCAGCACGCTGACGCTGCAGTTTTTTTTTTTTTTTTCAAACTTTATTCAGTCAAGCTCAGCCAGCTTTGACAAAGCTTTACCGGTGAACAAAACAGCTCCGCGGCGCCGTGAAAGATGCATAATCGCGCGACACAACGAATCGATGATGAAATTCGTTGCCAACACTTTTAAAAATCGATTTTTATCGATTTTATCGATTCGTTGTTGCACCCCTACAATGTACTATTGTACCCCAGAACTGAGGATGTGTATTCATTTTCAGCAGCTTCTCTGAAGAACTCCCAGTCTGTTCTTTCAAAACAATCTCTTAGTATGGGGCGATGGTTCTGGATCCAAGATTTAACTTTCTTTTGTACCGATCTGGAGCATTTCAGCAGGGGCAGGTAAGCAGGGGCCAGGAAGATTGAGATGTGGTCCAATAGTCCTAAGTGGGGGTGGGGTTCAGCTTCGTATGCATCTTTTACGTTCGTATAAACACGGTCCAGCATGTTGTTTCTACGTGTTCGTGTGGCCACATGCTGGTAAAATCTTGGGAGGTAGTCTTTTAGATTCAAGTGATTAAAGTCTCCGGCCACAATGTAAAGAGCCTCAGGGTCTTTGTTCTGCAGCAAGCTGAGTAGATCATGAAGCTCCTGCAGAGCTTCATTAGCATTAGCATCCAGAGCTATATAAACAGTTATGAAAGCCACTGTGAACTCACGGGGTAGATAATGTGGTCAACATTTCACTGTTAGCTGCTCCAAAGACTTGGAACAATGATGATTTACCAGAGTACAGTTTGTGCACCAACTTTTACTCACATAAATGTACACTCCGCCTCCCCTCGATTTCCCTGTTAGCTCGCTGCAGCGATCCGCTTGAAAAAAGAGTGTCATCCAGCTAAAAGGCTGAATCCAGCATTTTGCTTGTAATCCATGTTTCTGTGAGGCAAAGCACCACACACTTCATCATCTCTTCTGAGGCGCCCGCTCTCAGACAAAGCAAATCCATCTTGTTGTCCAACGAGTGGACGTTTGACAGAAAGAGAGATGGTATCGGTATTTTGTCATTGTATGGATACATACAATGATGACATTGTGTGACATTATTATTATGTTATTTTTATTAAATGGACAGATGAAACATAAAGAATAAATGGATGACCTGCAAACAAGCAAGGACGGCTCTGACTGAGGGGGCGGCCGTGGTGTAGTGGTAATGGCAGTCGTCTCCCGATCGGAAAGTTGGCGGTTCGACTCCCGGGACCCGCACCATGTGTCGTTGTGTCCTTGGGCAAGACACTTAACCCTGAGTTGCTCCCGGTAGGACTGGAAAGCACCTTGCATGGTAGTCTGCCGCCACCGGTTTATGAATGTGTGTAGCATTCAATATATGTGTAGCACTTTGAGATTTTCAGTAATGAAAAGTGCGTTATAAATTGAATTAATTATTATTATTATTATGACTTTAATTCATTTGACAAGGTAGCAATCAGCACGTCAACACTACCCCGGTGTATCACCTCAGTGGCTTAAAGCATTGGCTTGGCCACTACAATTACTGAAAGAGCAACAAGCAACGATACAAACGCAATTTGTGTTTATTCTTTTAGACTCTAAATTTTCTTTAAAAGTGGTATATGATTTAATTGTATTAAGTCTTCCAATCTAGAAGTGTTAATAACCAAGTATGTAATGTTACCTGATTGTAGTCTTTCATTGAAAGAAGTATTATATAGTATATATGTTAGGCTGATTGGTGACTCTAAATTGACCCTAGGTGTGAGTGAGAGAGTGGATGGATGGTTGTTTGGTGTGAGTGAGACAGGTCCCTCTTGTAAATGAGTCCCCGTGACTCAACGAGGCTAGCCTGTATAAATAAAGGTTGAATGAATGAATGAATGAAAGTATTAAACACGCAATTTATTGGAAAAGTTGTAGATTTTGACCAATTTATAGAATAATCAGAAACTTTTGAGAACGGGTTTATTAATTCAATAACATTAGATAAAGAGTTTTCAGAGTATTGAAGAAAAAGTAAAACATCGTCAGCATGAAGACTAATTTTATGTTCTATATTTTTACACTGTATGCCTTTAATATCAGCAGTTTGCCTTATTGCTACTGCTAAAGGTTCACTAAACATAGAAAATAATGCGGGTGAAAGTGGGCATCCCTGCCTGGTGCTCCTCTGTAAATAAAAGCTTGAAGATATTTGATTATTTGTCCTGACACTTGCTTTTGGTGAGCTATATAATATTTTTAACCAATTCATGAAATAGTTTCCAAATCCAAATTTAATCAAGGTAGCATATAAAAAATTCAAATTTACTCTATCGAATGCTTTATCTGCGTCTAAAGTAGGGGATGAACGAGTACATAATTTTAAAACTCGACATTAACTTAATAATACTCGATTAGAGCTTGAGTAGTTGATGATGTCATAGGATCTCAAGATGCAAAAAATAATTAACTAATTAAAACGGCAAAAAAAAGTAATTTATTTTTTACAAAAAAAGACCAACAAAACATTGGGAGCATATATTAAGCTCCTACCATTTATCTTATAGCAAATAAGTCACAGGAAACCCAAAACTGTTAGTTATTATTACAAAAGTGGAAAAAATGTGCGGCACGTCAAAAACGAAACTAAAAACAGTGGGGCGGTTGACCACCCCGCACCAATGCCTGTGGTGTTGCACATTAGGTTTAGTTTTAGAGATTAATATGTTAATAGGTTTTTTCAATAGGTTTAGAGATGAATATTTTTTGCCTTTTATTTTTGAAACAAGGTCAGAGGAAGCTGGTTCTGGTTCGGTGTATTGGACCTGGTGTTACGTCACATTCTGTGACCTGCAACAGTTCTTGCAACACCGCCCATACAGTCACAATATACGGTTGTCACAGAATATGGTGTAACACCGGTTTGCAATGCGCTCCAAACAGGAAGTTGATTAATTTTCTGTTCTGTAACTGCGACGTGATGACGTCAGGCCCGGCGGCATGGGTGGGCATTGAGGGACATTGCCACCCGACTAGCTATGCTCCCCCTGACTGGACGACGGGAAGTTTTTTGTTTGTTTGTTTTTAATCTCTGAGCGTACATCTTTCTATTTTTCCTATCTTTGTTTGTCAGGCATACAATTCAACCAATCACTGAAGCCAAGGCAACATTCTAGCCAACTACAGTTCGAGGGGGGCGGGTCACTGACAATGTGCAAACTAGCTGTTTTCAAACAGAAACACACGCTCGCCATTGTCCGTGTATCATGGATATTCAGACTTTTTTCCAACAAAACAAGAGGACAACGAATGACACTGACAGTGGAATAAATGAGAGCAAACAGGAAGCGGCACCATCCATTTCAATTGGAAAGGTAAGCACTGAAGTCAACTGACTTTTTTTAAAGCTAGAAATGAGGAGGAAGATTTTGAGCTAACGTTAGCTTGGAAGCGTTGCCTCCTACAAATGAGGTTCAACCTGAGCTAACAATGGCAGCTAACTTTACTGAAGAAACTTCTACAGTAGAAGATCTAACAAAACCAGGTAATGCTTCAAGTACCAAGAGTCTGAGCTGGTGAGGGTGCTGGACTTTGAGGACTTGGTTTGTGACTTTGCAAATAAAAAGACCAGAAAGAACTTCTAAAGGTAAGAACCACTGTGCTTTCTGTGAAATGAGTAGTCCAATATAAACTTATGGCTGTGCAGATAATAAATGTACAGTATTTTGTTTATTTGATATACTGTCTGCATAACATTAATCTTGCATAACTGTGGTGTGATGCTGAGAGTTAGTGCTGCAACAGGTTTTTGCAGAGTGTGAAGTTGCCCAGATCACTTGATGACTGTTCTAATGCAACCTACACTCAGCTGTGTTATGTGATGGAATTGTTATATCGTCAGCTCAGCTAGCATGAATGTTCACTTCAGTCACAGTGTTCAGCCTGACACTAGTGCTTATATTTATCACTGTATGTTTATGTTTATGTTTGACTTTTAATTGAATGAACACAGCACTACAGGTTGGGTTGTCTTGTTCTTTTTTTTTTTTTTTTTTTTTTTAGATTTTGTGATTTTATTGAGATTGTTTCTTCACAGCACTGTATTAGGAGTGGTCACAGTTCAACTTGAAGCAAATGAAATGTTTGTTGAAAAAAATATGCCCCCTTGAAAAAATAGAATGCCCCCCCTTTGAATTGTTTCTGCAGCCGGGTCTGGATGACGTCACTACAAATACTCGACTTGAAATAAAAAAACTCGATAGAGGTCCAAGTAATCGATGTGTCGATTACTCGAGTAGTCTGTTAAAGCCCTAGTCTAAAGATAAAATAGCTGTTTCAAAATTTTTACTATATGAGTACTCTATTAAATTATATAATCTGCGCGTGTTTGTGGTCAAGTGTCTTCCTTTAATGAATCCAGTTTGATCAGGATGAATAATGAAAGGAGTTATCTTCTCAAATCTTTTAGAGAGGGCTTTACAAATTATTTTAACATCGACATTAATAAGAGAGATGGGACCATAACTGGTAGGTAATACTGGGTCTTTGCCTGGTTTTAAAAGGAGACTAATGTTGGCTAAATTCAAATGTGTTGGAAGCCAGCCATTTTCTTCTGACTCAAGTAGGATTCTGTGAAATATTGGTTCAAATATATTCCAAAATTCTTTATAAAATTTTGTTGGATAGCCATCTGGGCCAAGAGGTTTTTTATTAGGCATGCTTTTAATGGCTTCACGGAGTTCATCTGATGTTAATGGTGAGTCTAGTTCTGATGATTGACTACTGTCTAGTTTTGGAAGTGTTACTCTCTCCAAGAATTGATTGATATCCTCATCTGTTGGATTTATTTGTGGAGTGCATAGAGTTTTGTAAAAATCTCTTAAAACACTGTTTACTTTTCACTCATCATAAGTTATGTTTTCATTTGTGTCTTTAATACCGTATATAAACGTTTTTTTCTTTGTTTAATTTGAGTTGGTTAGCTAAAAAGCTCCCTGATTTATTACCGTGTTCAAAATTTTCTAATTGAAGCCTTTGTACCAATAATTTGTTTTTTTGTCAATAAATTCATTTAGTTCTAACTTTGTCTTGCGTAGTTTTTTCTGTATTTCTTCTCCTTGTAAACCTTCTAGTAATTTGATGGATTTCTCTAATTCCTCAATACGTTTATTTTCTTTTTCTTTTTATTTGTTGAATAAGATATTATTTTGCCTCTCATAACTGTCTTCCCAACCTCCCAGAGTGTACATGCTGATGTTCCTGGCAAGTCATTAAACTCCAAATACGATGTCCATTCTTTTTTAAAATATTGTATAAATTCTTCGTCCTTTAGCATTGAGGTATTTAATCTCAGTTTATACTTTTTGGGATTTCTTTCTTATTAGCTAAATTTAACGTAACTGGTGCATGATCGCTGACAGCAATAGGGTGTATCTTAGTGTCTGAAATGTTGGTCAGCAATGAACTGCTTACTATGAAATAATACAGACGAGAGTAAGAATGATGCACATGTGAAAAGAAAGAATATTCTTTGCTCTCAGGTTGAAGAGAATGCCATGCATCGCAGAGTCCGTAATCACTCATGTACTGTTTAACTATATTTACAGATTGCCAGCTACGTTGAGTTCTTACTGCATTCAGCCTGTCTTATTTTGTCATCTAGACCAAAGTTAAGATCACCTCCAAGTACCATTGAGCAATCCATGTGATTTGATAGAATAGAAAAGAGATCATGAAAAAAAAGTGACGGCGGCCACATTTGGCCCATATATACTAACAATACAATATTTTTGGCTGAGTATGGATAATTTTAATATTATATATCTACTGTGCAGGTCTATAACTGTGTCTAATACTGTGAAGTTAACATTTTTATGTATTAATATTGCTACCCCTCTTTGTCTCGAGTTATAGCAGGCGGAGAATACATCAGGAAACTCGGGAGATTTTAGCTCATCCACAGTTGAGGGTAATTTATGAATTTCTTGGAGTAATACAACATCTGCCTTTAATCTTTTAATCTAGTTAAAGATTCTATATTTTTTTATGTTGGCTACCGGCTCCATTAATATTCCATGTGACAAACCTTAAAGTGCCCATACTTGTGCTTGTGAGAATATAGATAAACCACACCCATTATCACAAATATAAAAAATAATAAAACACCCAGACAAAAACATAATAAAAAAAATCATAATGGTGTGAAGAGGATGGCTATAATGTGAGAAGGGGGAAAAAAGAGAAAAAAAAGAAAGAAAAAAAACTAAATTTTCTATATAATATTTTTATTACCTTTCTGAAGATCTTCTTTTAGACTTTTTACTTGCAGCAGAAGAGGACTGAGAAAAAAAAGAAATGGTAAATGTTAAATGTTGGATAAAAATATCCTCTATTCATCTTAATTACTCAAAGAACACACTTGAGGACACGAGAATATATTTAACTGGTTTTGTTCTTGCAAGGGCAGACACACTAAAGGCTTACACAGATGCCTCACTGAAGCCCACTTGCGAGAATATGCACTAACAGTGTGTGCGAGAATAGTTTATATAATACACGCTTATCAAGTACCACAGCTCACAGAGTCCATGATGACCTCAGCCTCCCAGTTGTACATGCAAGATCAAATCTTCTCCTCTCTGAGAGAAAAAAACTCTCTGAACTCACACACATGCTTCAACATTAAGTTAACATTAGTTAGTGATAAACGTTGTTGACCTTGACCAAAATCCCGACAGTAAACTGATTGTACTTAAAAAGTGCCTTTCTATCCAACCAGCACTTTGCAACACCATCTGTGCCCTCATTTAGCTAAACAAACATTCATCCTTCACTCAAATACATCTCTACAAAGATAATCTGAATAAAAAGCTGCAAGCAGCATTAAGGCCCTTGCAACAAAACGCCGCTCCGGCTTTAAGGCTCCAGTATAGCTCTGCGTACGGCCGTACGCCAGTCGGTACACGCGCAATTTACTCAGGCAGTTCACCCCCAGAGCTCAGCGTGAGGCTCCAGCGTTTTCGCACCAAATTCTTGACGTCATTTGAGTAGCTGCAGGGCAGAGCGTTTACCTACGGGACAAATTGATGTCGCTGATTGGTCATTTGCTGACACGCCTACTGAATTGATTGATAGGTCGGGTGGAGAAAAAAAAGGCGAGAGCCGGCAGCTTCTGCCGCAGCTGTGTTCTGTGTTTATATGTTAATAAAAAGTTCTAAAAAAATAAACTAAAAACAGGGAGCGCTGGTCCTGCATCCCACACATCAGACCATTACACCAGGAAATCTGCAGAACCTCGCGCAGCCACATTGGACCAGAGTTTAATTCACTTGACAAATTCATTCATTTCTCATCATTTCAGTCATGGAGTCAGCGGAGGAGGAAACGATCACTTGACTGTTGGCAAAAACAAAACAAAACAAAAGGCCAGATCACAGATGAAGAAGGGGAATTTAATACATTTGCGTCGCATACAAAACAGTCCGGCGCCGAGCAGTTTATTGTGCGACAACGCGTTTGCGTTCGCGATCGTAAAATTTGAGCTTGGCGCGTAAATGTCCTGCGGGGCTACGCTTGTGCCTCCGCGTATGGACGGCATTGAGCGGCAGACGGCCTTACCAGAACTATACTGGGGCCTTTATTGTGGTGACCGCGGGAGCTCCAGCTAATCCGCCCAGTCGCTATCTCAAACGTTCTCGTGCCTATCCCACACTCGTTCGCCAGGGTGCGCATTTGCCAAATCTTCTAAATCACCTGCAAACTCAGGAGCTCCAGCAATGCCTCCCGATCGTAATGGTGAACGCTCTCTCCCATTCTGTTCCTGTAAGCGTCCACCAGAGTGTGGACTCCACCCATATCAGTACGAGTCCAGCTACAAGCCTTCCAAGTTTGGCTGAAATGTAACTTTCCAGACAGGAGTTTTGGGGATTTCCAGTTTTGTGGCGAATGTTTGATGAGCACTTCCATTAGGCTTTTCAACATGTCGTGTGGTAATGAACATTTAGCAAATACAGTTTCAGTCTTATATGTTACACAAGACGAAGCTAGAAGAGTCACCCAATAATCGTGACTTTCTTGTGTGAGTGGGCGGGGCTTAAGTGATGGCATGAATCCACAACACTAATTTTTCTCAAATTGCTCATTGCTCAAGTACAAAAAATCTGGTGCAAATGGGATTATGCATCACTGAGACAGGGGGTGCACTGGATTAAAATTTTCAACAAGAATACCAATGTGTATAAAAATGCTCACTGATTAANTATCGGCATGGTAACAGCGCTAACATTAGCTGATACCGATACCATGCCGATAATATTGTGCATTCTTAATAATTAAGGATACCTGTTTTAAAACACATGTGTTAAAAGACACATGTTTTAAAAGACACATGAAATCAGACCCAATGAAAGAAGAACATTTATCATACCATACCATACCATTTTATTTATAAAGCACTTTCAACAGGAACAAGTCCACACCAAAGTGCTGAACAAACAAACATGCAACAGGCAACACAGACAATGAAGTACAACACGAAAAACATAAAACGATCCAATATAAATCAGCTGGCATTGAAAGCAATGGAGTAGTAGTGAGTTTTTAACCCCACAGTCTGTGGTTGACTTTAAGAGCGGCTTGAAGACCTTTCTTTTCGACCGAGCATACTCTACCTCCTCATTATTCTACTTTTGATCTTAGCTGATATTGTTATTGATTTTAATTGTTTTATTATTTGTTTTATTGACATTTAATTCTGTTGCTCCTTGTAGCACTTTGAGATTTTCATTAATGAAAAGTGCGTTATAAATTGAATTCATTATTATTATTATTATTATTATTATTAACCGGGTTGAAAACTGAGAGGGAGGGGGCCTGTTTGATGAGCAGCGGTAACTCGTTCCAGAGTCTTGGGCCTGCTACAGAGAACGCCCTGTCACCCCTGCGCTTAAGGCGAGTTTCTGGAACTATTAAGAGTACCCGATCCTCTGACCTCAAAGCACGTGGAGGGACATATGGGTGTATCAGATCCGAGAGATAGGCGGGGGCGAGACTGTTCAGCGATTTGTAGACATACATGAGAATTTTGAATTGGATTCGAAGATGAACCGGTAGCCAGTGCAGGGAGGCCAAGACTGGTGTAATGTGCTCTCTTTTGCGTGTGCTGGTTAAAAATCGGGCAGCTGCGTTCTGAACCAGTTGTAATCGTGCAATGGTGGCTTGACTGACGCCAAGCAGAAGTGAATTGCAGTAATCAAGCCTAGATGTAATGAATGCGTGAATCACTGTCTCCAGGTTGTTTTTTGATAATATGGGCTTCAGCTTAGACAGACGCCTCAGCTGGAAAAAACAGGATTTGACGATCATGTTTACATGACTGTTGAGTTTCATGGAAGGATCCATTATCACTCCCAGATTTGTGACTTTTTGTTTTTCGGACAGGGGTAGAGCAGAAAGGTCAATGCAGTGGTTCGAGGTTGTGTCATTGGGAAGGAACAATATGGCTTCAGACTTCTTATCGTTGAAGCTTAAGAAATTTAAAGCCATCCAGTCCCTGATGTCAGCCAGGCAGTCGAGCAGAGGTTGAATAGAGCCTGTACCATTTTGTCTTAGGGGGAAGTAAATTTGACAGTCATCAGCGTAGAAGTGGAAGGTATATTGTGTTTCCGGAAAATAGCACCGAGTGGCAGCAGGTATAAGGAGAACAAGAGAGGACCCAGGATGGACCCCTGCGGAACCCCCCATTTAAGAGCCGCCACTGCAGAAGTAAAATCATTGATGGACACACAAAAAGACCTGTCAGAGAGGTAGGATCTGAACCAGTTTAGGGCTGATCCTGAGATGCCCACCCACTGGTTGGTTTGTTTAACCACTGGATTAATTTAAAAGGTTTGAATGAAAACGAGGTTAAAACGTGGCATTTATCTCCAGCTTCAAACAAGGAGCTGCAGCTAAACATGATGAAAAGCAATTTGCATTAAAACGTAATCATGTAAATATATTCGACAATGCTTTCGGTTATTGCGTCCCCACTTTTTTTTTCTTTCTCTCTTCTAATCTATTTCTTGGAGTGTTTTCCACCAGAGGAACAACAGAAAACCTGACACAAAGCTCTCTGTTTTGAACTCAACCAATCAAATCTGCTGATTCAACGCAGCAGACGCAGGAAAAGAAGTCACAGCAAACTGAAGGAGTGTTTGCCGTTTCAGTAACTTGTTATTTACAACGTGTATTTACTTTGGATGCGTTTAGTGCGTCTGAGTTTGAGTGAAGTGTCGGTGACAGATGTGTCTTTGAGGCTAAGTACCCCATTGGTGTTAATGTCCCATTCTTCTTCTTCTTCTTCTTTCGGTTTTTCCCTTTTCAGGGGTCGCCACAGCGAGTCATCCTCCTCCACCTCACTCTGTCCTCTGCATCCTCTGTCCTCACTCCAACTACCTTCATGTCCTCTCTAACTGCATCCATATATCTCCTCTTTGGCCTTCCTCTGTGTCTTTTTCCTGGCAGCTGCATTTCTAACATCCTTCTACCAATATACCCACTGTCCCTCCTCTGGACATGTCCAAACCATCTCAGTCTGGCCTCCCTAACTTTATCTCCCAGTTGTTCAACATGTGCTGTACCTCTGATTATCTCATTCCTGATCTTATCCATCCTTGTCACTCCTAAGGAGAACCTCAGCATCTTCATTTCTGCTACTTCCAGTTCTTTCTCCTGTCTTTTTGTCAATGACACTGTCTCCAGACCATACAACATAGCTGGTCTCACCACTGTCTTGTAAACTTTTCCTTTGACCTTTGCTGACACCTTTTTGTCACAAATCACTCCTGAAACTTTTCTCCATCCACTCCATCCTGCCTGGATGTTAGTGTTAATGTTCCATAAGAAGCGATAAAAGATTCATTATTGTGAACTGTGAACTAAATTACAGCAGCTGATGGAGTGGAAGTCGTGACGGTCCTTCTCTGCTCTGTCTCTGTCACACTGTCCTCCAGTCTGTCAGCTCATTTACTGTCAGCTGGTGCTTCTCTCTGTCTTTTTCTCTTTTCTTTCGCTCTGGTTCTGTTCTCTCATCACTGTTCCAAATCCATCCTTTGGTTTTCATCCATCCATTATCTTTACCCGCTTCTCCCTTTTTTGGGGGGTTGCGAGAGTCACTGGTGCCCATGTCAGTCACTGTGCAAGAGGCAGGGGGCACACTGGACAGGTCTCCAGTCCATCACAGGGACACATAGAGACAAATAAGACAAACATCCATTCACTCTCTCACTCACACCTAAACAATTTAGAGTTACCATTCAGTCTAACATGCATGTTTTTGGTCTGTGGGAGGAAACCAGAGTACCCGGGGAAAAACCCACACATGCACAGAGATCCATCCATCCATCCATCCATTTTCGTCCGCTTATCCGGGGTCGGGTCGCGGGGGTAGCAGCCTAAGTAGGGAGGCCCAGACTTCCCTCTCCCCAGCCACTTGGAGCAGCTCCTCTGGGGGAATCCCAAGGCGTTCCCAGGCCAGCCGAGAAACATAGTCCCTCCAGCGTGTCCTGGGTCTTCCTCTGGGTCTCCTCCCGGTGGGACATGCCCGGAACACCTCACCAGGGAGGCGTCCAGGAGGCATCCTAACCAGATGCCCGAGCCACCTCAACTGGCTCCTCTCGATGTGGAGAAGCAGCGGCTCTACTCCGAGTCCCTCCCGGATGACTGAGCTTCTCACCCTATCTCTAAGGGAGAGTCCAGACACCCTGCGGAGAAAACTCATTTCAGCCGCTTGTATCCGAGATCTTGTTCTTTCGGTCATAACCCAAAGCTCATGACCATAGATGAGGGTGGGAACGTAGATCGATCGGTAAATTGAGAGCTTTGCCTTTTGACTCAGCTCTCTCTTCACCACGACAGACCGGTACAGCGCCCGCTTCACTGCGGACGCTGCACCTATCCGCCTATCGATCTCACGCTCCAGTTTTCCCTCATTCGTGAACAAGATCCCGAGATACTTAAACTCCTCCACTTGGGGCAGGACCTCCTCCCCGACCCGGAGAGGGCATGCTACCCTTTTCCGGCTCAAGACCATGGCCTCGGATTTGGAGGAACTGATCCTCATCCCGGCTGCATCACATTCAGCTGCAAACCGCTCCAGCGAAAGCTGTAGATCACGAACTGATGAAGCCAATAGGACCACATCATCTGCAAAAAACAGAGAAGCGATTCTAAGGCCACCAAAACGGATCCTCTCAACACCTTGGCTGCGCCTAGAAATTCTGTCCATAAAAGTTATGAACAGAATCGGTGACAAAGGGCAACCTTGGCGGAGTCCAACTCTCACAGGGAACGAGCCTGACTTACTGCCAGCGATGCGGACCAAGCTCTGACACCGGTCGTACAGGGACCTAACAGCCCATATCAATGGGCCTGTTATGCACAGAGAGAACATGTGAAAGGTCCCCGGACCAGGATTTGAACCGGTGTAACCTGCTCACTAAGAGGCAGCAGCTCTACTACCTGCACCACCACTCCTTTCTTTTAAATTTTAATTTATGTTTGCTCCTTCGTTCAGCCACACATATCTTCCTCCCACCTTCTTTCTTGCAACTCTTTTCTTCCATCCTCTTGACCTTCCTGAACTCCTTCCATCCTAAAGTACAAGCCTTGATTCCGTTTGTCCAGCTACGTCCCATAGTTTTATGCTCTTCTTTCCTTCCTTCCTTCCTTCCTTCCTTCCTTCCTTCCTTCCTTCCTTCCTTCCTTCCTTCCTTCCTTCCTTCCTTCCTTCCTTCCTTCCTTCCTTCCTTCCTTCCTTCCTTCCTCTGCCTTTTATCCTCAGTGTTGTCTCTCACTCGCTCTGGCAGCAACATATGTGCAGTGCTGGGTAATGTGTGTGTGTGTGTCCTTGTTTATGCTACTTTGTAAGGCCCATTTTCCCAACTTATACTACATTGTGAGGACCAACTGATCCTTATGGGGCCCAAAGCCCGGGCCCCATAAGATGAAGTCCCTATGGTGGGTTAGGGGTTAGGTTTAGGACTAAGGTGTGAATTGAGGATGTGTTAAGTTTAGGGCGGCCGTGGCGTGGTGGTATAGCAGTCGTCCCCCGATCGGAAGGTTGGCGGTTCGAATCCCGGTCCCCCACACCATGTGTCGTTGTGTCCTTGGGCAAAACACTTAACCCCGAGTTGCTCCCAGTAGGACTGGAAAGCGCCTTGCATGGCAGTCTGCCGCTACCGTGTATGAATGTGTGTATGAATGGGTGGATGAATGGGTGGATGGTTGGTATTGTAAAGCGCTTTGGGGCTTCATAAGGGGCTGGAAAGCGCTGTATAAATAAGCTCCATTTACCATTTACCATTTAGGGTAATGGTTAGGTTTAGGGTAAAGGTCAGGGTTAGGCTATAGAAATGAATGAAAAATGAATGGAAGTCAATGCAAAGGCCCCATAAAGATAGCAAAACAAACCTGTGTGTGTGTGTGTGTGTGTCTGTCTGTGTAGAGAGAGGTGCGTGCATCTTTACGTATTCAAGCTAATGCTCGACTCATAGATATAAATAGGAATGATGCCTGGAAGGACAGAGTGCATGGATGCGTACAGTAGGCGCATCAGAGGAGACCAGCAGACATCCACACAGGAGCGTCTCCATCTTATTTTCTTCTCTGTTCCCACAGATTCCAACTGCACCTACTTCAAGTTCTTCACCTCTGGGGAGAACGCCGTCATATTCAAGAAGACGACAAACAGGAGTGAGATATTTTGTTTCACCCCCCTCCTCCTCACTGTCTGCTGCACACAAACAGTGGCTGTCAATGAAGATGCTCGCGGTGGAGCGCTGGTGGTTTTTTGTCTTAGCTCATTAACTTCCACTGCCACCCCCTTTCCCAACGCGAGCCACATGAAGCCTTCAGACTGATTAATGTGTTTGCTGTGCCACTTGTTCCAGTGCGGCGTTCAAATTAGCTGCTGGAGACTTCAATTGGCTATCGCTGCACAACGGTCATCTAGAGCTTGATGTTGAAGTGGTGGGATGGTTCTACTGCAGAAAGTCTACATTTCAATCAAGATGTTGCATTTTTACAATTATACAGTGCAGTGAGAAAGTAGCAACTTATGAACTGGATGAGTTTTAATGAAACTGTCAGTAAGTCATCATTGGATGTACGTCTACAACTGATTAATGTCTTGGACTCAGCCTGTTTGTTTCCACAGCTAATGGAAAATTAACTTAAAGAGCGCCTTTCTATCTGATCAAGACACTCAAAGCTCTTTACAACACAATCTGTCCCTCATTTACCCATTCATACAGCACTCTACTAGATCTATACAAAGGTTAATCAGTGCTTTATCACATTCATACACCGATGGGACACACATCAGAGGCAATGAGGGGTTCAGTGTCTTGCCCAGGGACACTTCGGCATGTGACTGCTAGTAGAATCGAGCCCTCAACTCTTGCACTGGAGGACGACTGCTCTAACCACTCAGCCACGGCCGCCCCAATTAATCAATCTTAGAAATTGCAAAAATGGCTACAGTCCAGTTTGACAGATGTTGAGCTAAAGTTTGGTTTGGCAGTAGCTGCGTGCAAAACACAAGTTGATATTTAATAAAACTCCATATATTTTGTTTAGTAAGTAAGTGAAACTTTATTTACAGCGCTTAAGATAAAAATCACAAAGTGCTTCAATAAACAAAATAAAAAAGAGTGCACAAAACAAATTTAAGCAAAGGCAGATTTAAAAAGATGAGGTTTAAGCTGGCCTTTAAAAGAAGCCACTGAGTCCATTGATCGGGGAGTTTGAGGAAGGGAGTTCGAGTCTTGGAGCCACAGAAGAAAAGACTCTGTCTCCTTTAGTTTTCGTTTTGTCTGGGGACAATCAGCAGGTCACAGGACCTCGAAGTCCTGATCGGGGTGTAGGGATGGAAAAGTTCTGAAAATTTTCCAATGAGAATTATTTTTTGTAACCTTTTAAATGGTCTTAATCAATATTTGTTGAGTTTTTGAAGTCTTCTGAAGTTTTATTTTTGACTTTAGCTTTTTTAAACTCTGATTTTTAGTCTAGAACAGGGATCTGCAACCTTTACAATCAAAGGAGCCATTTTACGCCTTCGTTCACTAAATTAAAAGTGTTCAGAGCCGCAACAACATGCTACAACTGTGGTTCTCAACTGGTGGCCCATGGGCCACTTTAGGTTTGTTGGAAGGAGCTTTTGTGGCCACTAGGGGTGATATAATAAATGTAAAACAACTAATAATTTATATTTTTTTACAATTTTAGACAAATGAAAAGACCAGATTATTTTAAAGAGAGGGTTTTTTAAAATTAATAAAAGCTATGAACTATGCAGACCTAGGTAATATTTTTAATTGTGGAAAAATAAATTAAGTTTAGAAATAAAGCATAAAGTTAAAGTGGGTATGCTTTACTCCTTGTACTTATTCCAGTATTTAAATATTGGCTAAATAAATGACAGGAAAATGTCTTAAACTACCGGTAATCCTTTTTTGTTGGTTGTATAACAACAAATAACATTAAGTTTTATGTTAGTTTTGGCCAAAGCTTGAAAGAGCCGCTGTGGAGGAACCAAAGAGCCGCATGTGGCTCTAGAGCCGCAGGTTGCAGACCCCTGAAGAAGAAGCGCTCAAACATCATTAGACCAAAATTCCAAAAAGATCTGGAGTCCATGCCAATTAGAGTTCTACGGAGTCGGCATCTCATGTTTCGAGCTAAAAGAAAAACAGTTAATTCTGTATAAGCAAAATTCTAAAGTAGAAAATCTTAGTTGTCCAGCTGAGACTAAGGTCTGTACACTGCAATACTTTGAGTCTACAAATTTGCTAAAATGCATCTCTGAAATTTAACATAACCAAGACCAAAGGTGGCTTTAAAATTATAAAGTTGAGCATAAACAAAATGATATATATTAAAAAAAATGCTTTATTTAAAAATATATATTTTAGTATTACTGTGTACCGTAATCAGTTCTGTGATAAAATATCTGTGCCGCAGAGAGACAAAAACACAGAACTGGGTCTAGTTGTAAAAATAAAGCAAAAAAAATCTGTTTTTTTGTCAAGCCAGTATGAAAAATGGCACAAGTGACATTACTGTTTGTTCTGATAGCACTGTGTGCGTAAACAGAAAATATGAAATCTCAACAGAATGACTCGAGAATCAAACTTGGTGGTACCTTTTTATTTATTTTTTACAGTTTTTTTTTCACACTCAGTGTACAGATGCTGTTTCTGCTCTTCCTCACAGATTTGAATCTGGCAGCAGCTGTCTTGGCCCTGCTGAGTCTCACCATGATGGTGATGGGCTCCATCTGTATCACCATGTCGCTCAGCAAAGGCGTGATCTTCTTCCTCAAGCCAGCCTCCTTCTGTTTTATTCTCTCAGGTAAGAGCTCAGCAGATTTTCATTTTTCTTTCTTGTAATCTTAATACAGTAATTCACATCTATGTGTCAGACCTAAAAGGGATAGTTTGGAGCTTGTAAACTGGGGGTTCTGTTGACACGTTATGAACAGATAATATCTAACCTGTTGAAGACACTTTCTCAAATGGCCTCAGTTTGGAGAAAAAAGTTTATCTGACTGGACGAATCCCAGCTGTCTGACAGGGGTTGTTTAACTAACTGGTTGTGGGGGTTCTGGAGATGATGCGAGCAGCAGAGTTTTCTACCTCTTGGAGTTTATGGATGGATTTGTGGGTTAGCCAAAAAGATGGTTGTTACAGTAATCCACATAGAACGTGACCAAAGAGTGAACCAGAAAAGCAAAGTGATGATTAGAGGTGGGCGATCTTATTAAAGTGAGAGTACGGTAGGTAGAAAGAGTCATATTTATGACATGGGATTGAAATGACAACTCCAATCTAAGCAAGCAAACTTTATTATTGTTTTTGTGGCTGCCATTTTAATGTTACACAGTTAATCTGACAGGAATATAACAATATTCCTGCAGGAAATACCTCAGCCTGCACCTGTGTGCTACAGCTAGTTTTTTTATTATTATTTTTTTTACATTCAGCTATATGATAATGTTGCTACTTGTGCTCGCAAATAATCATATAATTCAATGTAAATAATTTTAATTAAAAATGACAATGTAAAGGTCTATAAAATAGCATTTACATCTAGCGCTAAGAAGTTGTTCAGCCTGGCGTTGTCCTTAACTTTTCACAGAAACCCACTTTAAAAGATTTTAACTATTTTTTTTAAAGGAGACCACATATAGGTCTTTAAAAATTTTATGTTATGTCTGTGTGCTATCTTGACAATATTAATTCATTTTAATACACAAAATAATTCTTAGATAATTAATTATACCCTTTTTAATTCTGCCATTTTTAACTTTCGTTTTGAACGACCGGTTTCTGATACAAGTTCTGAAGTCCACGCCCTTCAACGATCTGTTTACGCCCTCTGTAACAGCCAGTATCTGTAATGTGTTGTTGTTTTAAAATTAGCTCTTTTTTTATTACTCATTTGACTTACTGTTAGTGCTAGCTTAAGATAACTTACCGAAACCCGTCTGAGCGCGCCGCAATTTGCTGCTCCTTTTAGCATGAGACCACCCGAATCCGATGCTAATGTTAGCTTGTTCCTCTTCCGGTGTTCGCCAGCTCCGCTCGTTGCACGCGGCGATTTTGGGAGTTATCGCTGTTCCAGTCAAGACAACACAAAGTTCACCAAGTGTCTCCCGTAAATTAATCCGTAAGGAGAAGGTCCTCGCTGCTGCGAGGCTGCTGCGAGGCTGCAGCGAGGCTGTACAGTTGAAGCTCCGCTCCATCGCGCCAGAAGAGGGTCCCGTCGCAACCGGTCCCTACGCCGGGGGTCCGCTCGTTTAATTTTTGCCGGCTGCGCGTTGGGAGCGATCGCAAATACACTAAAAATTGAACTAAAACATAAAAATAACAATTATACTTTATTTATAAAGCAGTGGTGGGCACGCTAATTAAAAAAATTAGTTCCACAATTTCTAAAACGCTTATTAATTTTTTTAGGTCCACAATTTCAAAAGCACAAATGTCTTATGAAAATTAGGGGAAGCTAATCTAATCCGCTATTTATATATTTCTATATATAGCCGGCAGCGTTATCAATATTTGCACTACACTGCCAACTGAAAAGTAACAAAAATGATCCTAAAAGGATGAAATTACAAAAATCAAAGGATTTATTTAATACTTTACGTACATATATTCTATTCGGCCACGAAATTAACAAAAAATAGAATGATCTTTTAATCCCTAAAACCACGTTTAAATCTCAAATACACGGGTGTGTCGCCACCGCATTTATACATAGTAACCCAAATACATGAAACTAACGACTCGCCGTCGAATGGTCGACACAAAACGCACAATAAAATCATCCGGCCACGTTAATTTGGCTTGAAACAGCGGGGTTCTCTACGGATTTATCCATTAGTAACCCAAAACAACCAGCTGGACACAGAGTTCAGCGTCTATAGGTAGTCAACAGATTTAATGAAAAGTAACTAAAATACATAAAAATAACGACTCGCCGTCGAATGGTCGACACAAAACGCACAATAAAATCATCCGGCCACGTTAATTTGGCTTGAAACAGCGGGGTTCTCTACGGATTTATCCATTAGTAACCCAAAACAACCAGCTGGACACAGAGTTCAGCGTCTATAGGTAGTCAACAGATTTAATGAAAAGTAACTAAAATACATAAAAATAACGACTCACCGTCAAATGGTGGACACAAAACACACAATAAAATCATCCGGCCACGTTAATTTGGCTTGAAACAGCGGGGTTGTCTGCGGATTTATCCAAGTACCCAGCACAACCAGCTAGCCACAGAACTAGCCCTCGAGTTCACGACTGACCCGGAAGATGTCAAGATGGAATAGTCCATTTTTAGTAGGGGGATAAAGAAATCAACCGTTTTTTTTATTGCGTATTTAATGATCGTTTTCATCGTAACTATAATTATTTTTATGTTAAATGTACATTAACAAGCAGGATCAATGTTAGTGATGTAGGTGACTGCACGGGGCGAGGCGGGGCCGGGGCCACTGCTGAAATGGGACCCCCAGGCATTTACCTACATGGTAGAGCCGAGTCTGTTCTCAGCTCTGCCCCCCTCACCCTCACACCCTTTCCTCCTCTCTGCTGTTTACGGTGGGGAAAAAGGTAAAACAAGCAGCATAAGAGCTTGTAAATAAGTTTATTGGTTTTTACTGATAGATAATTAGTTATTAGCGGTACTGCATTTTAAATAAAAATAGCACAAATCCGCTTATGAATTATAAAAGTTAGTTAAAGCTGCTATATGTAACTTTTCTAACAATATATTTTTAACATATTTCTTCACTCTGTCACTAGATTGATGTTAGAGAGGTAATCTCTGAAAAAAACAAAAAAAAATATTGTCCCCTTGCTTCTCCAGGTGGTAAATAAGCATTTCTAAAAAGAAAAAGTGACCCGCCATTTTCCAGCCAATAAAAACAAAGTTTGTAACCAGCCAATAAAAACCGAGCTTGAATTTGAATCAGCCAATAAAAACAGAGCTTGAATTTGAATTTTAACAGACCACAAGGGGGCAGAGCCATATATGGCTCTGAGGGGGAGGGATCAGAATGCTTTGCTTGTTGAAATTTTTTCTAAGTGCTGATGTTCTACAGAAACTGCAGACTGAACCTTCAATTTACAAAAACGCTGACAAAAAGTTTAGGTCCACTGTAAGCGGAATAGCGCTTTAGCGCTACCTAGCGTTCATACGCCCACCACTGTATAAAGCCATTAAAAAAAACACAGCTGCAACAAAGTGCTGTACACATGAAATTAAGAACATATAAACAAAAGATGAGATGAAATCATGAAAAACAACAGTCATGTGTTTAATACAGAAGTGGGTTGAGCCTAACCAGGGGTTGCTAGGTGAGGGGCTGGACTCAGGCAGAGCCATATAAAGTGAGAGTTGCGACACTTCCATTGAGTTCCGTTGTAAGAATGGAATGCGGAAGTCACGTGGGTCATGGAGGGGGCGATTCGTTCCATGGCTCTGTTTAACAGTCTGACTCTGCCTGCAGTAGCGCTCCGTCGCCGCCAGAGGGCGCAGCTCCACAAGGTTTCCATAGCCGTTGTTTGGAACGATTGACCGCCTGTCGGCTATAGTCGGCGACTTCAAAGAGTGTCAGAACTCTCTATATATACGGCTCTGCTCAGGTTGTGGTGGGTTGTCCTCTCTTGCTTGTGACGTAACATGCGAGAGTATTTTAAAACGAACCGTTTGTATCACAGTAAAATAAATCTACTTAGAGTAAATAAACCACTGGGTGCATTTTTTTTGGCCTTAGGACTGTTTTTTTTAATGAAGTAAATACCCAAAGTTGAGCAAAAAAAACATTAAAAAGTGAATTTTGCAAGTGTGGTCCCCTTTAAGAGATCAGAACTTCAAAAAACTCAGAAGGTAGCAATACATAATACTGCTTAGTACATACTAGGTATGTATCTTGTACTTACCTGGTAATTATCAAGTATGTACCAATGTATCGGGTGGTTACTTTAACTTATCGGATACTTAGAGTACACTTACAGGATACATAGTGGATGCATACCAAAATAAGTGCTGGGTACTACTTTCTAGTACTTCTCTAGTACTTACCAGATACAAACTGGGTACAGTGTACTTCCTAGTTCTGACAAGGTTTTTACATGGTAGTTACCTGATACCTACAGGGACCAGGCTGGATTTGTTGCTCTATACCTACAGGGTATGTGGTATGTATTGGGCGGCTGTGGCTGAGTTGTTAGAGCAGTCGTCCTGCAATGCAAGAGTTGGGGGTTCGATTCCACCAGCTGTCACAAACCAAAGTGTCCCTGGGCAAAACACTGAACCCCTCATTGCTTCCGATGTGTGTCCCATCAGTGTATGAATGTGATAAAGCTCTGATTAATCTCTACAGATTCAGATTAGTCTCATAGAGATCTAGTAGAGTGCTGTATGAATGAGTAAATGAGGCACAGACTGTAGTGTAAAGTCATTTATTATTATTTACCCGTTATGCACCAGATACTGTGTATGTATTGACTACGTATCAAGTAACTATTGAGTACAGGTATGTACTTGGTTATGCACCTGATACTGACTGGGTATTTACTGGTTACATACTGGTACTTGGGTACATACTCTGGTTAGGGTTAGGGCTAGTACTGGTACTGGGCTGTATTATGTATTGCTACTTCTCAGGGTAACTGTGGAAATCCATACCTCTAATTAAATACCTGCGGTACAAAGGTTTATATAATTCAGGTTACAACTAACACTAATTATCTTCTATTACCTTCATTTGCTCATTCAGGAGTTCTGGTCCTTCTGTCGGTTCTGATTTTCCACCAGTCGGTGCTGGCCCTGCTGTCCAGTGACCACTCCATTCCTCTTCACCACGAGCTGTCCTGGTCTGTCGCCTGCGTCGGCTCGGCGGGAGCCATTCTCATTCTCGGAGGTTTCCTTTTCATCATCCTCGCTCTCCCTTTCAGTCCCTGGCAGAAATGTTTGCCACACAAGAATAGCACCACTTAGTTCTTGAAAGCAAACCCACGAGCACAGTATTCTTAAAATGTGAGAGCACGTGTAAACCAATTTCTCACAGCTGTGACTTTAAGCTCGCTCTTGGTATGTAACTTGCTATAAAAAGTCACACTAGGTCTTAATTACATTTACAAAACATAGACAACACATACAGAACACAGTAAGGCCTTTAAGTAGACTTCACCTTTCTTTTATTTTTAGCTGTTGGAAAAACAAAGCGGATGGCTGTTTTGAAATTTAAGCTGTTGGGGGGGGAAAGTGTCGAACAACTGCAAATAAATTTATTTTTATTCAAATAATTTTCTGCTTAATTCAGTTGGTTTTCTATGAAACTCTAACTACATCAAAGCAATTCAAAGAAAGCACATTAGTTTTTCATAACTGCAAGGATAAGGTGGATAAAGTTCTGAAATGTTCAAGTCCCTGTGTGAAAGAGACATGTTTCAAACCAGTTTATTTAGGCCTTACTTTGACTGTTCCTCAGTTTAAAGGTGAAATGGTGATTCATTGAGAGCCAACACAAGCAAGTCTATGCTGGCGTTTTTTTGTATGTTTCTACTTTTTGTTCTGCTTTCTGCTCCTTTGTAACGTGAACAAGTCTGCCAACACAACAATCACTGTGTCTTGATAACCTGTGGCCTTTTCAGCCATCCCTGATATCTATCCATCCATTTTATTTGCCTTTCTGAGATGCAGGGGAGCTGGTGCCTGTCTCCATCAATCCCTGTGTGAGACACCCTGGACAGTCCATCACAGGGACATATACCGTATTTTTCGGAGTATAGGTCGCACCCTTTTAGGGCTGCAACTAACGATTATTTCAATAATCAATTAATCGGTCGATTATTTTTTCGATTCATCGATGAATCGGCAAAAAAAAAGAAAAAAAGAAACAAGTTTTAATTATCACCTCTTTATTCCAAAATTTGACTGACATATCAAATCGCACAAAAAACAGGTTTCTACTTGACTATTCTGTTAGTAAAATATTGAATAATTAAAAAATAAAGTTAGTCAAATAGCTTCAATAAAAAATAAATGTACACAAACATATATACAAATGTATGATTTATACCTGCACAATATGTAGCTACTTTGTAAAATGTGTTTTTGAGGGACAAGTGTAACCTGGATTAAAGGTGTGGATTGTTTTAACCTGGATGGGGCAGCTGTGGCTGAGTTGTTAGAGCAGTCGTCCTCCAATGCAAGAGTTGGGGCTTGGAATCCACCAGCAGTCACATGCCTAAGTGTCCATGGGCAAGACACTGAACCCCATGTTTGTGCCCCATTGGTGTATGAATGTGAGCTAAAGCTCTGATTTGTCTCTTTAGAATGATTTGTTCTTTGTAATCTAGTAGAGTGCTGTATGAATGGGTAAATGAGGACATGTAGTGCTTTACACTACTATAAACAGTGTAAAGCACTTTGAGTATCAATTAGATAGAAAGGTGCTATATAAGTACAGTACAGTCCATTTACCATTACAAGTGTGGATCATTGTAACCTGGGTTAAAAGTGGGCATCATGGCAGTGAAGTCTTCGTCTTCAACCATCGACAGAGGCCTCATGTCAGTGACGTTCATGTAAGGATCTTTCAGTCTCTGCTGCTTGCTGTGGTGTGCATGATGTCTGTCCATCATGAAGGTTGTCATTGTTTGTTGTTGTTTTCTGGAATGAGAGAGAGATTATATGTATTATATCATAATTTATTACAGTAACTCAAGAATAAAATACTAATTACACACACTTGAAATAAATTACTGTAATTCCCGTTTAAATGCAATTCATCCTTCCATACAATGCAGTGACTTCAGACTTTGCCAGCAAATTAAAAGTTGAAGCTAAATCATTAAATTATCACCATCTTTGTTAGATTTATTTATAAAACACATTTAAACACTGCTTGTATCGTTACATTAAAAATAAAAACACACACGTTCTCTGTCACAGCTAAGAAACAAGCAGCTTCAGCTACCAGACACTGATATCACGTTTTCTCTCTTTGAAACAGAACAAATATGGTTTTTAAGACTTACCTGCTCTTCTTTCATTCACACCGTGGTGAAGCCCGTCATGTTCATCCGCGTGGTTATCTCGTGTCGCGTCGTCACTTTTCAAAGCTTTTTTATCTTTATGAAGCGTCAAGCTCTCACACGTTGGAGAACTTTACAGTTTTCTCTGCGTCGCGTCGGTCATTTGTAAAATAGACTTTGAAAACCGTCTCTGCTCTGTTTCCTCCTCCCTCCTCGCTCTGTTCAGAAATCACACACACGCTGACGCTGCAGAGTTTTTTTTTTTCAAACTTTATTCAGTCAGCCAGCTTTGACAAAGCTTTACCGGTGAACAAAACGGCTCCGCGGCGCCGTGAAAGAAGCATAATCGCGCGACACAACGAATAGATGATGAAATTCGTTGCCAACACTTTTAAAAATCGATTTTTATAGATTTTATCGATTCGTTGTTGCAGCCCTACACCCTTTTATCATTTTTTCATGGCCTGCGACCTATACTGTATATGGCTTTTTATCACTTTCAACGAAACAAATTTTTAAATCCAGCTCATTTCACAATTACATTCATTTATTAAGGAAAAGTTCAGCTCAGACACATATTTGCTATAATTTTTATCAAACAAATAATTGTTTTTAAGTGTTAATCTTCTTAAAAGCCTTGCTGTGCGCTCCTGTGGCAGACATTTGCAGCAGAGCTAAACGTAGCTGCGACCTATACTCCGGTGCGACCAATCTAGGGATTTTTCCAATCTATTGGTAATAATTGGACAATGCGACCTATACTCCGGTGCGACCTATACTCCGAAAAATACGGTATACTGTACACACTTTCACTCACATTTGAGATAAATTTAGAGTTACCAGTGAACATACATGCATGTTTTTGATCTGTGGGAGGAAACTGGAGTACCTGGAGAAAACCCAACTACAGAGAGAACATGACTCCACCCAGAGATGATGGGAAGCGAACCTGTGACCTTCTAGATGTGAGGCGACAGCTCTAACCACTGGGTTACAGTGCAGTTTTCTTACAATACTGTAGTTTGTTTGTAATGTTCTGGTCAACTTGCTCTTATCCTAAGACGTCAAACTCCAGTGTTGTCAGGACACTTTGCTGTCTTTTCAAACACTAACACTTATTAAGAACGTGTAGCTACAAAAATGGCTTGTTGGAGGTTAGAAAATGTCATCAACATTTCTTGTGTGTTGATTACTGGTGAAAAAAGGTCATTTTAGCAAGGTTACCTGATGCCAAAGGCTCTAAGCTGACGGTAGCACACAGCCTCAGTGTTTCAACTTTGTTTTCTGCAGGATGACATTATTTGTCTGTGCCTTCAAATCAGTGTGGCAGAAGAATTAAGTTCATGATGAGACAATTTAATTATATTTTATATGTTGCTTAGGATAAAATAAAAAAGTTGGTTTTATATACTGTATGTATATGTTGTTACCTTCATCAGGGATAGCAACAGAGCGCAAACTTACATCACAGACTTGGTCATTGTTTTACACAGGATGGATGCCCTTCCTGATGGAACCTGGGCTCGAACTCACAGCCTGAGACAACTGTGACAGTCAGAGCCACCACAGACACTAGAAACAGGAAATTACAGGTTTAGACAATCGTTTTTAGGGTGACTTCATCGTTATGCATGGAATAATACTTTGTAGATGTGATTTAAATGTTCACAGAATCTTCTTTAACAAACTTCACCACCTAGACCCTAATACTTCACAACGTCAACATACACACATTATATATATTTTTTAATTCTCTTGCTGGTTTTACTGATGCTGCTTTTACAGATTAAAACATGTAAAGTTTTGACTTATTTTGTCAAGCAATGAGAATTAAATGTTGTTGTTTTTTTGTACATAATGTATTTTTCATATTGTGCTTCCAGGAAGGTTTGGTTTAGATTGTAGCGTATGAATATTTGTTTTATCAATCAGTTAGCCCCAACCTATATTAAAATTCTAATTCATATCTTTTGAAGTGGGTTTCTATGGATTAAGTAATTAAGAGCAATTAATTACAATGAGCTTGTAGAGGTATCACTCTTTGAGCCATTGTAGTACGTATAGGCTAAACCGAGCAAAACTAAACCAAAGCTGCTGTTTAACAACAGCACAGATCTCAAAATAACATTGAGACTGATGCCAATCCTATTTTATATACCTTTGCTTTGTTGTCAATTTCACGTATATGTTTATTTACAAAAAAAGTTTGAATTTTTGCTACCACAACAGCTGCAACAGTAGCAGCTAGCTGTTGCACACTGGAAGAGCCTGGGCTACTTTAAGGCCAGAATATTGTAATTTTTCTGCTGGAATAACTGTGTAATGCAAAACTGACAAAACCATAATGGAAGAACTGAAAATATTTTAGACTGGAGTTGTTTAAAGAAAGTGGCAATCTATTTTAGCCTTGGCTCTGTTCGTCAATCTGGTCAAAATTAAAAATCCAAACTGAAGCTGCCCAAAGAGCATCAGCAAGTAAGATGTGGATTATTCATAACTTTTTCACATAATCCCACCTCAAAAGCATCTATTTCAAACATTTTATAGTATTTGTTCCTTCCTAGCAAGAAATTTGTCAAACGCTTGAGCATTTATCTTCAGGATTTAGTGTCTATTATTTTCTTACATGTATTTTCCTGTGTTTGCAGCCTCAGACTGTCACCAAACACAGAATAAATTAATTCAGCTGTGAAAACAAAATAAAATACCAACAGTACATTTGATAATTAAATGGGACAAACACACTTCATAAGCTCATGTATATAAAATATATATGCGTGTGTTTTAGGACTGTAGTAATGACTGACTGTATTTACAACATGTATTTATAAATGTCTTTTTCTTAATTATTATCTTATATTATCTGTCGGGCGGTAAATGCATTTTGTAAAACCGTGATACATCATACATAAATATCATACTGTGATCTGTTATTTTCACTGTGTGCAGTCTGTGTCATCTCCTTTGCTCATTATTAAACTGATGTGACATGAAATACCTCTCTCTCTCTCTCTCTCTGTGTGTGTGTGTTGGCATGGCATTGTGTCTGCCCTACAATTTGACATTTACTCATTTTCACCTCGACACTCTGTGGCTCCTAACGTCTCAGACCAAACGTCCCCATTCCCCAGAAAAAACAAACAAACAAAACAACAACTCCCCTATAATTAGGCCGGAGCTCATTGCGATGCCTTTCACTGCAGAGGTTGGGAAACCTTACACTTGAATTTCAACCATGGGCCTCCAGCCTGAGCTCATACCTCTGCACCCTCTCCAACCCTGACCTCGATGCGTCATTTTTCCCGGTACACTCCAGGAGGGGCCACTGGGTCGCTGTTCCAAACCTCCTCCAGCACCCCATTAACATTTTCATCTCACAAACACACATGTGCAGCCCCCCCCCCCCTGTCTTTCTAATTTTGCGGGGACTTTGCGTTGACTTCAGTTCATTTCTATAGCCTATCCTTGACCCTTATCCTAAACCTAACCATTACCAGTACACCCCTAACCCTAACCCATCCTCAAAGTCCATGCTCAATACTCCAGGTAAAAAATCCATTCAGTGCAGGTCATCTGGACGGTTTCTTCTTTATTTTTTATTTTTTTTGTGCTGAGATGTTTTGCCCTCCATCCGAAGGCTTCATTAGTCTGAAGAAACACCAACCAAAACTGATTCTCCACCAATAGATTACTTCAAAGTGAAAAAAAAACAGTTATGTTGGTGCTAAGATGGCCTCTGGGGCACGTCCTCTCCTCCAGTGCTCGCCCTCTCCCTCGTTGAAAGTCATGTCAAACTGGTTCACAACACCAAAGTCCTGTGGTGTCCTAACCCATCGTCAATTCACACCTTAGTCCTAACCCCTAACCCACCAGTGGCACTTCTTATGGGCCCCTTAAGGAGAAGTTTGATTTACCTTTACGATCGATAGCTGTGGAATGTTTTGGATAAAAGTTGTAAAAACGCCTCCTCAATGTTTTTGTTTAAGAAATTGGTAAAAAAGTAGTTTATTGAAAAAATATGAAGTTGTTTAGCTTATTCTTTTGAAATCGGTTGTTCTTGGCACGGAGTCAGTTTTTGACTTGTTATGTTATATAATGCCTATTTAAGTTTGAATGTAATTTATGTATTTTATTTCATAAGTATTTTCTTTTTTTTAAAAGGAGCAGATGTTATAAGATTTTATCTTCTTTCTGCTTCCTTTCATTTTCTTTGTAAATTGTATTTTTTGTTTTGTTTTAATATTTACTCAATTTTAACTGAAAATGAATAAAGTTTTGAAAAAAAAAATATATATGCATATACATAAAGAGAGTCAGAGAGTCAGAGAGTCAGAGAGTCTTTATTGTCATTTGCACCGCATGTGGTACATGAGATGAAAACGAGATTATGTACACGAGGTCCCAGTTACATCCAACAACAATGAAAGAGAAAAACAGTAATAACATCTAGAATTAACTAAGAAAAGCATCAACTAGTAATACACTAAGCCTAATATAGTGGGAATAAACAGCAGCACGAACATGAGTTTGTATGAGCAGATGGTCACAGATGAATACAGCAACAAGAAAACAGATCAGCATCAGTATGATGTGATATTTTGCAGTGTTTATTTTTTTATTTTATTTTTATTTATTCATGAGTCTAACAGCCTCAGGGTAGAAGCTGTTCCTCAGTCTAGTGGTTCTACATTTGATGCTCCTCAACCTCCGTCCTGAGGGGAGTGGGGCAAAGAGTGAGTGTGCTGGGTGAGTGAGGTCTTTCATGATGCAGGTGGCTCTTTTCCTGCATCTGGAGGTGTAAATGTCTGTGATGGTGGGGAGACTGACTCCAACAGACTTCTGTGCAGCCTTCACCACTCTCTGCAGAGCTTTCCTCTCTTCAAAAAAGCCAATTTGTAAAAGTTTTCTATCTAAGGATTGCAGATTTCCTTTCATCTTCACTTAGTCTCAGTCTCCCATCCTGATCAAACACAAAGGCAACAGTGGAAAGGAAAAACCCTTTTAACAGGAAGAAACCTCCAGCAGAACCAGGCCCAGGACAAGCGGCCCTCTGCTTCAACTGGCTGGGGTTTGAGAGGACAGGAAGGAGAAACAAACATAGGATAGCAGGTTCACGTGTTCCTCCAGTGATTATAGAAATAATTACAAACACAAACAGATTGAGTAGAGCAAGCAAAGGCAGCAGCAGAGTGAGGAAATGTGGTCAATTTGTCCTCCAATAGTCTAAGCCTATAGCAGTGTAACTAGGAGTTAGCTCCGGAAACTCAAGCCAACAGGATGTATCTAAAAGGAAAGACTTAGACTTAATCTTAAATGTAGACAATGGGTCAGCTTCAGAGCCAGAAACTGGAAGTTGGTTCCACCAGAGAGGAGCGTGATAACTGAAAGATTTTCCTCCCATTCTACTTTTGGAAACTCTAGGAACCACAAGTAAACCCTTAAGTCTGAAAGTGAAGTGCTCTGCTGGGAACATATGGAACAGTCAAAAAAGGCGTTCAATACAGAACAACTGGACTTTATTTGTAGCAAACAAGACGTTTCGCTTCTCATCCGAGGAGCTTTAACAATTAGTGAGGAGACAGTGAGATGGCGAAGTTATAACAGGATAAGCCATAGACACGCACCAACATATGTAAATTGGAAACTAACACCCCCACATACTTGGGATAACATGTACCTGTGACCCATTCAAAGTTAAGGGTGTGAAAACAGAGCTTACAGAACACACACACATCCTACTGTATGTAAATTGACAAGTCACACTTCACACATTAATAGCAGGGACCTGTCAAAGTCTTTGTTAGTCTAATTCACAAACGAGGCTCCTTTGTTCTCATCAGGTGTGAGACGCCTGGGAACCAAACCCAAGGCCGCACCATAACGGCCCCAGTATAGCTGTCCGTTGTGTCCAGCGCTGCTGGACTCGCTTGTGCTGCGCACCGGCACTTCATTTATACTCTGTGCAAGCGCAGCTCTCTGGAGTGCAGGCTCCAGCAGCTGCAGCCGGGCGGAGCAGGACAAATTGAGGTCGCTGATTGGTCATTTGCTGACACGCGAGGCAGTTTATCAACGCGCGCGCATAGGCGTAGTAAAATTTGACCTTGGCGCGTTCACGCCCGCGATTAAAGGCTTTTGCCGCGGCGCTCACACGGCGCTGACACGACGTGCCGCGGCGCTCAGATTAATGTGCAGCTATACTGGGGCCTTAAGTTTTAGAAAGTTGAAATCTTAGACCTCGTCCTCTGGGAGTGGGGGTGTTAGTTTCCAATTTACATATGTTGGTGCGTGTCTATGGTTTATCCTGTTATAACTTCTCCCTCTCACTGTCTCCTCACTAATTAATAAAGCTCCTCGGATGAGAAGCGAAACGTCTTGTTTGCTACAAATAAAGTCCAGTTGTTCTGTATTGAACGTCTTTTTTGATTTTATCATGTCCTGGACGATTGAGAATCTTCACCAGCACAGGGAACAATACGATCTCTAATGTAAGATGGAGCTATTGTTGAGAGCTTTGTAGGTTAGAAGTAAGATATTGAATTCAGTTCTGGACTTGACAGGGAGCAAATGGGGAAAAGCTAAAACTGGAGAGATATGATCTCTCCTATCAACTCCCATTAAAATGTTGGCAGCAGCATTTTGGAACAACTTAAACTTTTTAAATATGCTTTTGGACATCCAGAAAACAAACCATTGCAATAGTCCAATCTAGACATGATAAATGCATGAACCAGTTTTTCTGCATCATTTTTGAACAAAATGTTTCTAACTTTAACAATATGACACAGGTGGAGGACAGCATTTCTATAAATTTTGAATGTGGGGGTTAAAAGACGTATTCTGATCAAAAATCATACCAAAGTATATATATATATATATATTTACATTAGAACTGGAGATCAAATTACCGTAATGCCATCCAGAGGAAGTGAAAGGTTTAAAGTTTATTCCTGTTCTCAGGTCCAAAAAACACAATCTAGTCTTGAATGAGTTTAAAAGTGAAAAATTGAAGGCCAGCCAGGTTTTCATGTCTGCCTTCTTGTATTTAGAAGTTCTGCTTGATTCATTCAAATTCAGATAAACAGAAATATCTTCAAACTGGTTTTTTTTTTTTATTACCCAAACACAAGAATAATCTAACACAGTTATTAGCAACGTTTTCAGGTTGCAACCTATAAAACAGGAGCAGAGGTTTGTCATTCTAAATGGGACTGGATTACAGAAGGGCATACTTTTATTTATTTATAGAATATTATGTCAAAAACTCAAATATGCTATTATCAATTGTTTACATTTCATTTGATTTCTGGAAATTATCTGGGACTCCCACTGTTTCATGACCCAAAGTGGGTTCCCTACCCCAGCTGTGAAAATCCCTCATGTAGTCAGATGAGATGTATGAAACAAAACTATTTTGGGAATTTGTTATGAAGCATAACCATGGCAACAAGTTGTTTTGTAACAACCAGGAGCAGCTGGTTAACATCTCAAAACTAAAATATCTCAACTACAGTGCCAAATTAGTTGAAAAGGAGGCTCAGTGTATGAATTCCCGTCAACCTGGTGGCAGTGCTTGAGTACCTGACCGCCGAGATCCTGGAGCTGGTTGGAAACTCGGCTCGTGACAACGGGAGGACTGGGATCAACCCCCGGCACCTTCAGCTGTCTGTCTGTGGCGACCAGTGGCGGTTCCTCCTATGGGCGAACTGTGCCACCGCACAGGGCAGCCTCCAGCAGGGGGCGGCATAACATTGCGCTGTTTAGGAAAAGGAGAAAAGAAGAAGAGGAGATGCCTCCTCGTTTTTTTATATTTTTAATATTTTACAGCTTTTGTTTTAACAACATATAACACAGAACACCACTACCGCGCTGCTCCTGAGCCACCCCGCCCTTCATTTATTCCCATGTTCTGCTTTGAACATGGGTTCATGCTTTTGTGGTTCTGTTTTTATGCTTTCTTTTATCTTGTTTGTAGCTAGTGTCCCGCGCTTTGTTTCAGCTGTGGCTGTGTTAAAGCGCTTTATAAATAAAGTTGTTGTTGACGATGACGATGACGACGACGGCGACGACGGCGACGACGACGACGGCGGCGACGACGACGGCGGCGACGACGACGACGACAACGACGACGACGACGACGATGATGATGATGATGATGATATCAGTTTATCACCGCAGCAGCTGCGGGGGCCACCCCGGCTCCACTTTTAGTTTCATTTTTGTTACGTGCCCGGAGGTGACACGTAAGTGCGGTCAGTGGAAAGATTCCATCCATCCATCCATTTTCGTCCGCTTATCCGGGGTCGGGTCGCGGGGGTAGCAGCCTAAGTAGGGAGGCCCAGACTTCCCTCTCCCCAGCCACTTGGAGCAGCTCCTCTGGGGGAATCCCAAGGCGTTCCCAGGCCAGCCGAGAAACATAGTCCCTCCAGCGTGTCCTGGGTCTTCCTCTGGGTCTCCTCCCGGTGGGACATGCCCGGAACACCTCACCAGGGAGGCGTCCAGGAGGCATCCTAACCAGATGCCCGAGCCACCTCAACTGGCTCCTCTCGATGTGGAGAAGCAGCGGCTCTACTCCGAGTCCCTCCCGGATGACTGAGCTTCTCACCCTATCTCTAAGGGAGAGTCCAGACACCCTGCGGAGAAAACTCATTTCAGCCGCTTGTATCCGAGATCTCGTTCTTTCGGTCACAACCCAAAGCTCATGACCATAGATGAGGGTGGGAACGTAGATCGATCGGTAAATTGAGAGCTTTGCCTTTCGACTCAGCTCTCTCTTCACCACGACAGACCGGTACAGCGCCCGCTTCACTGCGGATGCTGCACCTATCCGCCTATCGATCTCACGCTCCAGTTTTCCCTCATTCGTGAACAAGACCCGAGATACTTAAACTCCTCCACTTGGGGCAGGACCTCCTCCCCGACCCGGAGAGGGCATGCTACCCTTTTCCGGCTCAAGACCATGGCCTCGGATTTGGAGGAACTGATCCTCATCCCGGCCGCATCACACTCGGCTGCAAACCGCTCCAGCGAAAGCTGTAGATCACGAGCTGATGAAGCCAATAGGACCACATCATCTGCAAAAAACAGAGAAGCGATTCTAAGGCCACCAAAACGGATCCTCTCAACACCTTGGCTGCGCCTAGAAATTCTGTCCATAAAAGTTATGAACAGAATCGGTGACAAAGGGCAACCTTGGCGGAGTCCAACTCTCACTGGAAACGAGCCTGACTTACTGCCGGCAATGCGGACCAAGCTCTGACACCGGTCGTACAGGGACCTAACAGCCCATATCAATGGGCCTGGTACCCCATACTCCCGGAGTACCCCCCACAGAACCCCCCGAGGGACGCGGTCAAATGCCTTTTCCAAGTCCACAAAGCACATGTAAACTGGTTGGGCAAACTCCCACGCACCCTCCAGGACCCTGTTGAGGGTGTAGAGCTGGTCCAGTGTTCCACGACCAGCACGAAAACCACATTGCTCCTCCTGAATCCGAGGTTCGACTATCCGACGGACCCTCCTCTCCAGAACCCCTGAATAGACCTTACCAGGGAGGCTTAAGAGTGTGATCCCCCTATAGTTGGAACACACCCTACGGTCCCCCTTTTTGAATAGGGGAACCACCACCCCAGTCTGCCAATCCAAGGGAACTGCCCCCGATGTCCACGCGATATTGCAGAGTCGCGTAAGCCAACACAACCCCACAACATCCAGAGCCCTAAGGAACTCAGGGCGAATCTCATCCACCCCCGGAGCCCTGCCACCGCGGAGCTTTTTAACCACCTCGGTGACCTCAGCATCCAGAGATTGGAGAGCCCGACCCAAAGTCCCCAGGCTCCGCTTCCTCAGTGGAAGACGTGCCAGTAGGATTGAGGAGGTCTTCGAAGTATTCCGCCCACCGACTCACAACATCCCGAGTTGAGGTCAACAGCACGCCATCCCCACCATAAATGGTGTTGGTCGCGTACCGCTTTCCCCCCCTGAGACGCCGGATGGTGGACCAGAATCGCCTCGAAGCCGTACGGAAGTCATTCTCCATGGCCTCTCCGAACTCCTCCCACGCCCGAGTTTTTGCCTCAGCAACCACCCGAGCCGCATGCCGCTTGGACTGTCGGTACCTATCTGCTGCTTCCGGGGTCCCACAGGCCAAAAAGGCCCAATAGGACTCCTTCTTCAGCATGACAGCATCCCTCACCGCCGGTGTCCACCACCGGGTTCGAGGGTTGCCACCACGACAGGCACCAACAACCTTGCAGATTTAGTGTCAGGAGCAGAGCCTGGAGTGATGAGGGGATTGTTCCTGTCAGTATGAAGGAGCAGGTGAGCTGTTGTAACTGTGTGTAAACAAGCAAGCATTAGTTCCAATATAAATACTTTCTAAACAACAGATGTGACTCATTACATTTTTTATCATTTAAAGTAAGATAATAAATACATAAAGCCCACAATGAAAGGGAATAGTATGAACGTAATGTGAAATAAACCTGCATATTTTGTCATTGAAAATATATTAATTTGTTAAGTCAAAATCTGATAATTCTCAATCAGGTCATCTGGATAGTTTCTTTCTTTCTACTAAAAAGAAACTGTCCAGATGACCTGATTGAGAATTATCGGATTTGATACCTGGATTATTGAGCATGAACTTTCTTGTCTTGAACCACTTTGGCTGTGGCTGCCTGCCTGGGAGGAGTCGACGAGGGACAGGACGGCCTCCAGAAACCATCTTGGCTCCAGCAAACTGGTTGGTCCACTTAAGTTGTTTACGGCTTGGTGGGGGAACAGTGTGCTGGAACTACTCTGACTGATGAAGCCCTCTGGAGTGAGGGTGAAACGTTTCTACTAAAAAGAAACTGTCCAGATGACCGGATTGAGAATTATCGGATTTGATACCTGGATTATTGAGCATGAACTTTCTCTTCTTTAAGTCAACATGTGTTTTCCATATAAACATTTCTAAAGCTTTACAGATTATTGTCCTGATGCAGGCTCAATAAATGTCCTCTGGACAGATTCTTCTTTGTATCAAAAAGACGTCTTCAGTCTAAGGAGATGTGACAAACTCAGTCATCTTTTCTCCTTGATAGAGAGGAACGATGGTTTGAGAGGGGAGTAAAGGAGGCCATCTTTGTGAAAAGAAACAGTTCATCATTAAACAGAGGTGGGGCGCGTTGGGGTTGCTCGCCCAGGGCGCCAAATAGGCTAGGACCGCCACTGGTGGCGACGAGGAGCTCGGCAGACTGCTGGGAGGAGCGAACATTGCTCAGGGAGGAATTCTGCCTGGCATTCAGGCAGTCCTGCTGCCCAGGAGGACTGAGAGGCCCACCGGATCTGACAGCAAGCTGGATCTAGGTGGATGGATCGGTATCTGTGGTCAGATTCTTTGGATTTGCTGCAGGAGATCCTTTCTGCCCACAGCTATCAGCATCTATAACAACTCTTTAATGAAACCAGGATGATGAGCTACGACAACACTTGATTTCCCTTTGTGATTAATTAAGTACTTTTGAATTCAATTTAATTTAATTTAATTAATGTGTAAGAAATTTTAATTTTGAAAATAAATGTTAACATCTTAAAGAAACTGGCATGACATTTATTTTCCGACGACTTAAAATTTCACTTGGAAGCAGCAAATGCTGTTTTTGATTGCAATACCAACAGTTTCATCTTATAAAGATAAAGTCTCATTCAAATGGATCCTGACGTATCGATATTCGTTTATGTTCAGAGTTGTTTTCTTGTATTTCAGCCATAATCCAAAACAAACATTACTCTTTTTTTTTTATTAGTATCATTGGCATTTGGAAATCAAATGAAGTTTCAAACAATGCATCTTTCTTTAATCAATAACAGAGGACATTTCAGCGTAAAATCCCTGAATGATCATCAAACGTTTGGCGAGCGTCACTTCTGGTGTTCTGAAATGAAAGAGTCCTTTGTTGAAACTCTGTTATGACTGTTTCTGATCATAAACAGTTCTTCTGACGACTCGGTCAGATGATCTGTCTTACCATGGTTCACTTCTTCTCCTGCTGCTGTAGAGGAGCAGCGTTCAGGAGATGCTGCTGTGAGGCCGGCCCTCCTTAATGTCTCCATTGCCTGCACCTGACCCTGCAAGCCAGCAGTGGCCAAATTTAGTTTGGAAACGTGCCACCATGGGAGACCCGACAGGCCCATTAATCAGCAGGAGTCTCCCCCCTACTCATCCCTCAGGTCAAAGAGGGAGCAGCACACACACATAAAAACATAAGTGTGCACAAACTCCCCCCACACACACACCTATGAAACTGACATTGTTACTTCTTCTCACCCCGTAAACTACTTACCCTAAATCCTCCATCATCTGACATGCACAGACTCAGACACCTGGCCATGGGCCTTCATCTCTCCCCATCTGAACTAGGCTTGTATCCCAGAACTCTTCTCCCCCATCTGAGCAGCCCCTGGTCATGAGAGATGTCCTCCCCCCTTACATACACACACACTATGACCCTTTGCTCCCTGCAAGAGTTAAGAGGTGGACACCCAAAACCATCACACAAACAAACCTAGACATGTGCAACTCTTAATGACCCTCAAAAAATAAAGATGAAAAACTACTGGACACAGAAGGTCTGCAGATTATGATGGATTGTGTTGGATCAAAGCTAGAGAAACCATCGTTTTGGGAGAGCAGGGTGAGCTTGAACTCAGAAGAAAACCCGACAGAATATATGAGCTGCAAGGCCAAGTTGAATATGACATTTGTTATCATGTCTGAGGTGAACTCAGATTGCTCTTGCCTTTAGGAATACGCTCAGAAAATTGCAAATGTATCTTACATTTTTAATGTAAACCTGTAATTTGAAAGAGCGGCATCATTCTTAGGGAGGCAACAGATAATTGACTTGTAATCAGGGCTACTTGGTTGCAATTAACACTCAGAGACAGAGATCTGAGGATTTGCTACAAGTTGGAGGCACATATTGGGGTGACATCCGTGAGGTGTGAGTAGATGCTCGAAAGTAACGGCAAAGAATGCATCAGTTAACTTGCACTCATTCTCTATGTCACAAGTGCATTTACTCTTTAATGTGAACCTCTGCTGGGAGATGGATGGTGGGATTGGACTAGATTAATGAACGGTACCAAAGTCCCCAGATGTTTTTGTGGTAATTAGAGGCCTTTGTTTATCAGGAAAACAAGTCACATCAAGAGCAAAGCATTCATTATAATTTTTCATAATCTTAATAATTCAAGTGTAGCCGCTTCATTTTGCTCCCAATTTATCATGTTAATGTTCTGAATAAATCTGCATAGCTAATTGCACCACAGCCTGTTGGCTCATCAAGCAACAGACTTGTTAAAGCTCAATACTGAACCTGTTCACAATTCCCGCAGAAAATTGAAGAAGTCGAAAAGTGACAACAACCTGCAGGAAGAAATAAAAAAGCACCTTCTTTTATGGCTGTGTGGACTTGCAAATTTATTACTCACTAAAAACTGCTGGGTGAAATTCAACCCTTTCGTAACACAGCACTGTGTTAAATTTGGACCAAGTTATCGTATTTTTTGGACTATAAGGCGCACTTAAAATCCTTGAATTCTCTCAAAAATCGTCAGTGAGCCCCCTATTTTCACTCTATAAATCGCATTTTTTTCTCCTTATTTTGCATGCCCTGCGACTTATATGCCGAAGCAACATATTAATGGATTTTTTTTCCCATATTTACAAAGCAATTTTTTTTACTGAGATATGATCATTTTCATTCCTCCTGACTGAAAAAAATTGAACACCACCATTTTCAGCCCCTGGATGACACTCGAATAGTAAGGCATGTCGTTGGATCATGTAATAGGCAAAAGTGGCTATTAGTGATACAATCGGTTTGCCATAGCCTGTCACCGTCGTTTGCCTGGAGCAACCGAATCAGCTTCATTTCGCTGCGCTGCCCCAGCAAAATGCAGCTAATTTGACCGTCAAAGTGCATTTATTAAGTAAAAGTTCAACCGAAGATACACTTTACTATACAGTAAAGTCAAGCTAACAAATGTTTTTAGGTGGTTATCTTGTTAAATTTCAAAGAAATGGACTGCGAGTTGCCCTCTGCACATTCATGGTTCCACGTATGCGGTTTTGAGCTGATAATTTGACCATCAAAGTGCATTTATTAAGCAAAAGTTTGACAGAGACACACCTTTACTATAATTTTGAGGGGAAAAAATTGTTTTTAATCTTGTTAAAGTCCTCCCGTGCATGCTCTTGTGGCCGCCAATTGGCAGCCCATCAATTTTGGCACAACACCGGCCCACACTTCCAGGTTCGGCCCATATTTCCGGGTTGTCAGCAGTGACGCATAATAGGCGAAGCGACATATTTAATGATTTTTCTACTTTATTAGACATATTTGGACAGTTGTAACTTATAGAGCAGTGCGACGTGTATGGCAGAACATATGGTAATCAGGTGCACTTTATGTATTAACTCTGGTTGTGCTTAATGACCTCGAACTGATTTTATGTGGTTATTGTGAATGACTTCACAATGGCAGCACGGTGGCACTACTGGTAGAGCTGCTGCCTTTCAGCGAGCAGGTTCCCAGTTCAAATCCCGGTCCGGGGGACTTTCTGGGTGGAGTTTGCATGTTCTCTCCGTGCATGCGTGGGTTTCCTCCGGGTGCTCCGGTTTCCTCCCACAGTCCAAAAACATGCATGTTAGGCTGATTGGTAACTCTAAATTGTCCCTAGGTGTGAGTGAGACAGGTCCCTCTTGTAAATGAGTCCCCGTGGCTCAACGAGGCTAGCCTGTATAAATAAAGGTTGAATGAATGACTTGAGTAAAGTTTGACTAATGTGACTGTTTTGTTTTGCTTAATGTGCCTTATGTGTGAAAACAGACCCGTTGATTGATATTGCGCCTAATAATCCAGTGCACCTTATAGTTGGAAAAATATGTCAGTTTTAACTCAGAGTTGAGTAATCAGTAGACCAAGCAGACTGGGTTAAGTTATCTACCCCAAGATTGAGTTAAAATGACTAATTTGTTGAATTAGAGCTACAAATAAATTGGGTTAAAAAAGGACAACCCAAAATCTGTGTTTCTAGTTATAACAACTTGGGTTGGTGCTAGCTAGTTGACACTAATGATATTTTCTGAAGCCAAACTCATTCCCTGATGAAAACTGAGATTATTAACAAAGGCAATCTATACATATTCTTGAAAGTTGTTTTCACTAACTTGTCTTTACTTGGGGGGAGGGGGGCTGAGATGGTGTTAGGGCAGCCGACCTGTGACTAGAAAGTTGCAAGTTCAACTCCTCACCGTGCCCATATGTTGTGGTGTCCTTGACCAAGACAAACTATATACAGGTAGTCCTCGGGTTACGACGGCCTTGAGTTACGATGTTTTGCGGTTACATCACGTATCTCCCATTAAGAAAAAGAAAGAAAGAAATAATAATAATATTTTGAAAAAATTTATTTTGAAAGCTGAGTTCCGAGTTCCTTTCGGTTTTGACAGCAGCAGGAGACCTTTTTGTTGGACCGGAGGTTTCCGAGGCAGACCGGAGGCAGAGGAGGTTAGGAGGGGACGAGCTAACATGCTAACAGACCTTACTGTAAACACCCTGGACCGCGCGAAGCACAGGCAGCTGCAGATGTTGGTGGAGCAACAAGCTAACATGCCAACACACGGAGGAAGGCTTCACTAGCTCCCAGTAAGAAATTAACTATTTTTTCCCTTCATTATGGCTCCAAATGTATGTGTATTTTGATAATTATGTAGGATACTGTGTTAGGATAGGCGAAGTGCTTATTAATACAGTACTGTACATGTATATGGTGCAGTATTTATGTATGTTCCGACTTACGTTGAAATTCGACTTACGACGTCACGGAACGGATCCCCGTCGTAAGTCACCCGCTTCGGAGGTCATCAACCATTAAATGGCCCTTATCATTTATTATCATCCCCATTCGTAGCGGTCAGATTGCCCCTCCTGTACATGGTTTAACCCCGGCTTTACACTGCATGTGTTACGGCTCCGCCCCGCTCCGGTCCGACCTCCGCAACAAATACGCACCCTTTATAATCAATGACAGAATTTACACTGGCTCCACACGGCGGCAGCGAGCTGCGGAGAGCGGACGGCAGTCCGTCAAAATTAGAAATTTTTCTATTTCTGCCGGATGACGGAGCTGTGCCGTAGTCAACTTTTGAAGATTACGTCGCACCAACAGGAAAAGGAACGAGCACAACTTCCGTATTTACAAAATAAAATCACCACGGGCGGACTAATCCTAGCTCTATACGGATTTATTTGTACAAAAATGCTGTCAAACTATCATTTATGACTACGCCTACACTGAAAAAATTAGAATTGAGGGGTCTTTGATTTTGCACAAACAAAATAAGTCAATACTACACAATAGTCATGTCTCTTGTATTTACACGATAGAATAAAGAACCATTTACTTAATTATCAACAATAATGAAACTACTAATTTTTCTTATGTTGGTTTAACGTAATTATATTAGATGACTAAAATCATTGTAATCATGTTTTATCATCACCGGAAATGATGCAATACATCAAAAGACTCTATCAAACATGATTGGACAATAAAAAGAGCGGTCTTTTGAATCTTAACCAATCAGAAGCCAAACAAGATCATAGCCGCCCAGTTTCTTCTGACTACTCAGCGACAAGAACAGTTTCAAGACAAATCTTTGGAGGAACA
>JBBPBX010020239.1:33305-43577 GCA_038048925.1 Garcialebias charrua | reverse complement strand
CATTCATACCCAGTAGTCTACCTACATCATTAGCTCAATAATCATTACAAACTGAACTATAATAACGCTGCTGTGGATCAGTGGTGTGCTGCGGTTCATAAAATGCTTTGGATTTGAGCCCAGGTTGTATTAGGAAGGGCATCCAGTATAAAGCAATTGCAAAATCTTTCACGTGAGTTTGCTCGCTATAGCGACACCTGGAAAAGGGAGCAGCTGAAAGGAGAAACAATAACAACAACAACAAACTGAACTATAAGTTTATCCATTGTGTTGGATGCTTTCAGATGAAGCTTTCCATTTTGGAGCAGAAGCTGCTTCAAGAAGAGCATGAGCGTAAACTTGTTAAGGAGAAGGCAGATGAGGTCAGTTCACACAAAGTTAATTTGTAGCCGCTCAACAACAAATGTATCTTTATTTTATTTATTCTTTTACATGTTTTTTTTTTTTGTAAAAATAAAAATAAATAAAAAAGTCATGTAACATTATAAGCATTAGAATAGTATTTTTATATTATGAGGATTTTAAAACAGCTATTATCTAAAAATTTTGCATATGGCTGATCAACTGAAGGGGTGGAAATGGGATATTTGATAAGCTATATGTGTACATTGACTTTTTTTTTCATGTATCATGTTTTTTTAGTTTTTTTTTTTTACATTGTTATTCATTGTTAATGTTGGCTGTCGGTGTGAGGAAAAAGTTGCCACAGTTCAAAAATTAACATTGCAGCTTGAAAGAAAAGTATCAAGAAGTGTTTCTCAGTGATTTTAACTGTGCTGAACTTTCTTCTACTCAGCTGCAGAGGGAGTTGGATACCAACCTTCGATTGGTTGTGCCATCTACTGAAGAAACAAAGCCAAAGAAAAAAACTAAAAGGGCCGTTAGGGTACATTTCTGGTTTTTAATGTTTATTTACCACAGTTTTTTTAGATTGTGTGTGATTTATAAATGACAGCTATATTATTTTAAAGAAGGAACTGAAACAGAATGAGCTGGCTTCAGACAGCCCAAGGCACACAAGAATGCCCTTTGTCACGGGAACAGTAAGTTGTTTCTTTTGTTTCACCTTGGTCCCCCTCTTTTTGAATAATTTTGACCGACTTCATTTCTCCTTCCATGTTTTAGTCGACGAGTCCAAGCCATTCCGTTCATGCCAACATTCAAAGCATCCTCCACATGATGAAGCACCACCAGCCCCAGCTGTGTGAGAGAGTGGGTGCCCTGCACAGGTCTGGATGTGGAGCCAAGAAAAGCCTCCACAAGGACTTTTCTACATCTTCCACTGCTTTCCAGAAGCCTGTCAGTCCATCTGCTCATCAGTCACTGAGCTTGCTGTCCGACCTGCTCTTGGCTCTGCAGGATGAGCTTGGACACATGAGCTTGTGAGTGACTTACTTTTTTCTTTGTTTTATCATGTACTGTACTGTCTTCCCACATCCATCAGTATTTGTCAATGAAAGTGTTTCTCAGTGAGCATCAGGAGTTGAAGCATCAGATAGAAGCAACCCAGCAGGAAGAGCAGAAGAAGGACCTGCAGCAAGACTTGGAAAGGCTGGTCACCAGGATGGAGGAGAAGGAAGCGCAGATCACTAAGCTGCGCAAACACCAGCAGACGGTATTTGACATTTTATTTAGTGCAGCAAAAATAACTTAAAACATGTCTAATAACTCAAGAAATACAGATGGATGCATGTTCTACAAGCACACCCAAGTTTATTTATTTATTTTTTTAGCTGTTCAGCCATTTTGCTCAATCGGACGGTTTTATTCTAACAGATGGTGGGAATAAATTAGTTTTATAACTGCAGCAGTTTTGTGTGTATATACATTTAGCTCAGCTAAAGGTTTTCTGTCTGCCTGCATGCTTCTTCCCAAACAGTTGACCAATCACGATATTTATCTTTAAAGTGCCGTAAACACAAGCCACATTTGATATTGTGATGCATGTTACTAAGGCTGTTCTTGAGTATTAAAACCCCCTCAAATACAATATTTTGCTTTCTACCGCACATGTGAAGGCAACTGCACAAGTCTGCCTACTGTTCCAGTCAATGTCTTCTGTTCATGTGTGGAAAAACTGTAAAAACTAGAGCTCGATTGATATGGACATTTTGACTATCGCCAATACAGATATTGGGAGGGGAAGGCGCCCACCAATAACTGATACATTGGCTGAATCTTTTTTGCCTTGTTTACCCACAGAAGTGTAAGTCAACAGCAAGTCGTGCGGGCTTTGTTTATTTAGCACAGCTGTTAGCAACCATGAAGCTAAGCAAATCAGATCCACGCTATACGTAGTCAGACACTAGGTTTACAAGTGGTGCACGAGTCATAAAAACAGTCTTCCTAACGTGCATTCACATTTTCTATCATCCACTATTCACCCTAAAGTTTTCAAGTGTGTTGCATTATTATAAATTAAACAAAGAAACACCCTTCCCTATTCATTGTTTAAACAGTCACGAATGGTGAAGTTCTAATTAGTCTAGACTACAGCAGCGTTTTTTTTTCCTTTGTAGAGAAGCTGAGATTGTAGACAAACGATTCATTTCATTGAGGATGACAAAGATAACGTTACTAATGCAGAATATATATTTTTCCTACATTAGATTTATTGTTCTGGCTAAAGTTTTACAAGGCAATAGTTTATACTAGGTTCTCTAAATGTTAGCTTGCTACCATCTTCCATCAGAAACCATCTCATCGCCATCAAAGTGGTTGGTCCATTATGTGAGAGTGCAACTTATGGGACTGAGTTTGTTGTGGCTCCTCGGACTGATGAAGTGTTTTTGATGAAAGACGAAACGTTTCAACACAAAGAAACCATCCAGAGGACCTGACTTAACTTTGTTGGGTTAGCTTGCTAACTTGAGAGGCACGTAGCTGAAAACCGGGTTGGAGGATTAAAGATAATTTATTATTGTTGATTTGTTTTACAGATCAGTTAAAATAAACTTACCAGGCTTTGTTCAGCAAAATAAGCTACACAGTTGCTTCCCGCTTTGTCCGTGCCTAATGTGAAAGTGAAACTTAAGTGAATGGCAATGACTTGAAAGTAGTGTGCATGCACCCTCTGCTGGATACATTGTACAATTATGGCTTATTCCCATCATTTTAGGGGTTAAAATTAGAAGTGCTTATATTGGCATAAAATGGGACAATTATAACCAGTACGATAGGTCTCCAAATGTCTATCAGCATAAATTATCTGCCCTACTGATATATCAGTCAGGCTTTAGAAAAAAAACTCGAGCTCTGTCGCAAATGGAGTGAACTCTTTTATGTGCCATTGTTTAATATATGCATTTTTATACATTCCAGATAAAACTAAAAGTTTACTCAGATAATTGTATTATTTTGTAGCCAAACCATTCAGATCAGGAAAAAATAAAATTTTGTGGTCAAGTGGTTTTAACCTGAATAAACATCTGTTAAAGTGAGCACCATCTCTGAATCTGTTTATATGTTTTAATGTGGTCTGTCTTCTGCAGGTCCATAAACTGACCCAGAGTATGTCACGTGATGAGGAATACACAACCTCAAAGCCGAGTGGGATCAAGCCACCTGTTCCCTCGCCCGTTAAGACCAAGAAAAAAGGGAAAAAAGGAAAGAAGGGTACTGTGACTCAGAACAACCTGCAGCTCCTCAGAGAGACCCAAAAGTTTAGAAACCGCCTGAAACAGGACGACCTCTCCTGGGAAACATGAGGCTTTCCAGAAGACATTTTGTTGCGCTGCATTTGATGACAGTTTTTCTCGGTCCTCCTCAGCCTGTTTTCCTCCATTTTCAACCAGCTTGGGAGAGATTTTAGTACTAAACCGTACGTGTAATAAAACGCTTTACACAGGACTTTGTTTTAAAATCTATGAAGGGTTTGGGATATATTTGCACATTAAGGTTCTTTTAATGAACTTTAACTGAAAACCATTTTGAAAATGATGAGAAAACTCATCTCAAATTAAGCTGGATTTTTTTTTTTCATATAATGAATGTATTTTTATTAAATCGTTTTTAAATAAAAATGTTTATTTGCTTATAAATGCACAATTGTCATTTCAACTTTTTTTCTTTCTTTTTCTTTTATGTTGCAAAGTCTGGCACATGAAGAAAACTGCTTTGTGAATGTTGTTAAAGCAGCCAAGTAGTTTCTTCTGTACAAATAGGCTTGTATAGAAAGCAGTTCGTCCTTTCACTTTTTAATGTACCGGTATCTTTTAAAGCTGTCGTATAGCTCTGTTTTCTGGTCAAATGACATTTCTTTTGTGTTCCCAAGTTCTACTTCTGTTTATTCAAGTTCGAGTCAGCAGCCGTTTATGGTGTGAACAATCATGTCCGTTTACCTCACAACACTCCTTAATTTGTCTTCTCCTTGTCAAGCCTCTGTCAACATTTCATCTCAAGTGCTGACTTTAAGACAAATATGCATCATGTGTCCCAAGAGTCCAAGATGGTCTAAATATCTGGATATGTAGAAGGAAATAATCTGTTAATGTTTCTGCATTAGGATCATTGTGAAGTTAACATTTATTTTTGCTCCCAGTATTCTTGGCATGAATTAGAGGTTAAATAGACTGAGCTGGTGTTTCCAAGAAAGACTGAATCAAAATGCATTGTTTCTCTGTGCTTCCAGAGATTAGATTAGAGCAAGGCTGGACACAACAATCAGGTTAGCCAAGGCAGCTACGGATCGCTCCGTGTTCTCATATAGAGGATGCATGTGTGCGCTCTCCTGACCCTGCAACTTTGAAACCTTGTGACTGCTGCACATCTGTCTTTGCCTGAACGACAGGGGTGTGCTCAGAGGAAAACAAGAACCGGAGGCATTTTGCTCCGAATGTGTTCAGCATTTGTACAACAGGAGCAAATGAGTGTTTTAATGGTGTGCTCTTATTTTTACGAGACTGAACATTTTTTCCTCTAGTTTTCTTAATTGTTTAACAAAATGTATTGCTAGCATGTCTGCTAAAAGTTAGCGCCAAATTACGGTAATTTTTTTGGTGAAATGCAGAACAAACCTGACAGATTAGGTCAAGTTTTGACTATTGAAAGTTTATTGTTGCAGTTTATTTTTATTGTCCATGAACAAGAGAAACAGTAACAGTTTGGTCCTGAAAATGTTTTTTGGAGAATGGACACTCTCCACTGAAGATAAGGTTTTGCTACTTGTGCAGAACTGACCCTGAGAAAAGTCCCTTTTTGTTTTTAGACTTTTGCAAATGGCTGCATAAAATGTACCGGTACCCTTTTTGAGCAAAGTTTAAATAAAAGCTTTTTTTAATGTCAGACTTTGTACAATACTTTCATTCTATTTTTTTTTTAAAGGTTTTTATGTCTCGTTTGCCCATTGTGGGACAAAAAAATATATATTTTTTTTACTTTTCTCCAAGGTAGTGTTTCTGGGGACAAAATAATAAAACTAAACCTCAAAACTAAAATAGCTTTTACTACACTAAACATATTGGGGCTTATCAAGGACTGTAGGGACCTTTGTGGAGCAAAAGTGGCATATTAATGTAAATCTAGTCTGGTAATTTTTTTAAATTCCAAAACGATTGGTTGTTTTAAATTGGACGTACATTAAGCAATAATTCCTTCCAATCTCTAGTTTTTAGGGATTTCAGATCAGGACTGCATTAAAAATAACACAAATGTGAAAGTTATGGATTGCATCTACAAAGGCAGAAATCAGGTACATTGGACATTAAAACCAAGGAGTACCTAAACTGATCTAAACATTGTAATTTAAACAACTAAAATGTTTTAAGATCATCTCAATTCATCTACCGGTACATGGATATTTTCTGAGAGATATAAAAAAAACTGGCTTGTTTGCACTGCTGTCTTGCTTCACTTTCTCTTCACCTGGACGTGTTGACTTTTCGTTTCAGCGAATACAAAGAATCACTAGAACCTGATACTCCACCTTTTCTTTTGGTTGGGGCAGCTGTAACCACGACAACAAACCCCCACGAGTGCATCCATTTCCCTCTTATGTAAATCGTTAAGCTCCAAGAAAGTTGAAGCCGGCGTCAAATAAAGAGCAAACGCTGGGACTTGTTTAACAATATTCAAACTTTTATTGGTTTAACATTGTAAAACAAAAGGCAAAACCAGAAAATGAGGCCAACATTTTTAAAAAGGCTTGAGAGGCAGAAAACAAAAAAGCAAACAAAATACATTTCAGGAGGCATTGTGGCACTGTCAAGTGTCTACATATGGCTGGCTGTCGAAGGGCGTTGAGAGAAAAGTCGTACCAAGAAGATTAATGGGTACTAAATGGGTAAAGTTAGAGCACTACAGCGAGCACTTCGCTCTAAAATCACAAGGCAAAGGACACAGCCTGTACTCAAGTCTGAACGGGTGAAAACCGATATGGCCACCAAGCATGTGGATTCTGGCTTTCAAATTTAAATATCCAACAGAACAGAAAAGAAGCCATGAAAATGCAAAAAAAAGAAAAGTGCTAATTACAACAAACTGGAGTTCAAGTCATTAGGTGTCATTAAAGAGAACACTAGAGGTCTGCGGTTACATTTCCAAAGAGCTGGGGAGAAGCTCCTCAGACCACAACCATTATCTGCCGTTCATTTGACTCGTGTCTTGGTGCATCCGAGCTTGATGCATTGATAAAACCATTTCGTTTCAAGCAAAACACCCCGGTTATCGCCCGAGCAGCTTCTCACACCAACTCTGTGGTTTAGATCAAAAAGTTAAGGCCGAGCGTGACGAAGCACACGTTTAAGCAGGATACAACAAAGAACCACTTCACAGGGGCCTAAAAGTGCTTATTAGTTTCACTGATATTTAGTACGATAAGTATGGCATCTCTTTTGTACAACATGAGTGTATGTGGATACTAACTGAATAAGGCACTTATCAAGAGGTGCACAGAGTAATGAGATGCAACACGGACGGACGTCAGGAATCCTTGAATACAGTTGATGTAGGGACACGTGATGCTGTGTCCGTAAAGAATGCAGCCATAATTGTGCGAGCAGGGCGCTCAGCTATAAACATTTGAAATATTTCTTGTAATTTGTGTGAAAGGGACTCCACATGCAGAAAGGACGCAGCTGAAGTCTGCAACCGAATCGCCACACTTGTGTCTTTGGGCTGCAGGTTAGAAGGCGTGTAAAACTAAGCAGCATAAAGCATGCAATCCCAAAAATCAGGCGAGCAAAAAGCAAAATTTGCATTCAGTAAACTCTTAAATCTTTGTTGTAATCTATTTATATTAAAGAGTATTTATACAGGCTTTTTTTCTTCTTTTTTTTTTGCTGAACCATGAAAAACACTTACAAAAGATAAAGTTACAAAACAAAGCTCGTCAGTGCAACGCTCATATTCCATGCCAAAACTGAGAACTTTGGCCTAATGCACACTTCTTCAAGGCATTCTTTCAATTAGCATAAGGGCTAATCACAAATAATCAAGTGGTTTGAGTGTACATATATTTAAATCTTTAAGAGCATATGCAATGAGAGTGAGGAAAAACAATTACACTTTCCACGCATTCAGCATGCAATAACGGAAGAGGGGAAAAAACATCCGACATGGCGGCGCTACAAACAAAACAATCTGCTTTACATTTCACTTTTTCTTCAGCAGAAATATGAAAATGAAAAACTAGAAAAATGGCTATATACAAGATGAAAAAGCAAAACCAGTTAGCAGCGAGCAACTAAAACGACTGAACACGAGCTTCAACACAGCCACCGTTTTGTATTTACGCACTTAGTTTACGGCACAAAGCAGATCAGAGGTGCATCGTTTGATGACACCAACACTCAAAACAGTTTAAACATTTTTCAACTAAATACTCTCAAATACTCAGATTTACTTTAATTAAGCCCAATATTTTTGCCATTTCTTCACGCGCACACACACAAAAAAAAAAGTTTCTCGCATCGACAACAAAACGTTCTGCCAAATTACCGTCTAATTCAACAGTTTTAAACATCCGAACTCAAACAATAACGTGGGAGAAAATTCAGTGACGGTATACGACGATGCAAGAACCAGAGATGGCATTTAAATAATTTATTCCACTGTTGCCAGTGGGATAATCAATTAATCTTATGAGTTTTTGTACCTGCTGTACCTGCAGACTGAACGGTAACGACCAACTGTACGCGTCGACGATAAAAGGTTCTCAACTCCAGCTGGGAACAGTACAGCTGTCAGCAGTATCGGCACCGCAATACTGGGTACTCTAATACAAAATAAAAAAACAACTACTGTATAGACTTGGGGCTGAAGCCCAAGAGGTTTAGAAATCTTTCTTTTACTCGCTGACACTCATACTGGACATTAAAGGCACTTTACTGTCCACATCAAGAAAGGTGCACGCCATTTTGTTTTAAGTCACTTCATCCTCTATTCCACACAATTAACCAATCACTCATTTTTTAAATATCCTACAATAACTGACTTGAGTTACTCCGAAGGGACGGGGCCAGCTCCACGTTGGCAACCCAGAAGATTTAATGATCGGGAATAACAGCTGAGAGATTTGTGGTTCTGAAATGAACTCGACACGTGATTTATTGCATCGGGTTGCTATACTTGAAGGTTGGCGTTTTTAATGTTTCAGGAAAACCCATAGCTCTCCTCAACGACACAGGAGACACTCAACAAATGGGACTTGTTTCAATCTGGCATCAGATGATTAAATGTTGCTTTTATTCCCTTGGAAGTAACCCTGCTTCTTCTTTTCCATCATCTTTGATCAGTTATACACAAAACAGTTGTGTGGAGGGGAGAAAACAGACTAAAAGCAGTTTTGAACCATCAGTTGTCACATTTAAGAATAGCTCAAACTGTGTTTCCCATCAGGATTTTGTAAGTGAATGTAAAAATGTAAAGATGCAACAGGAAAGCAACTCCGTATACGCGAGTAATTCTTTTAGTCACGTGGTGCAATTAATTGAAGGCATGAGCAGAGGGGCTGTAAATAACACAAGCCCACTCGATTCGCTGGAAAATGCTTGTTGCAGACTAAAGACATGACGGAGGTGGGGGTTGCTAACAAATTACTCAATCCATACGCTCAAGACCTAAATGCCTACCAGAGGAAATCTGTAAAATTGGAATTCAATAAATTTTACACAGGAATAGCAGGTCAAAAACACTGTGTGGCACAAAATGAAAGAAGTCGGGAGAAACCTGCCTGGAAACACTGCCTGAGTCTACCATCATGAGCGGGGTCGTTTGCTCTACAAGGGTGCAGTTGTAGAGGAAAGCTCGGACGATGTGGATCCTAACGTGCAGCCACTTCAAAGGGTGTGGTAATTGCGGTCCTTGGATTTGCAGAATTTGTAGAGGAAAAAGATGACAGCCTGTAGACCCAAGACCAGCACTATTCCACCGATGAAGCTCGCAGCATCAAACGTTGAGTTCTTGTGAGGCGGGACTGTTGTGGTATTTGGCACTAGAAAGCATTAAAAGAATAGCAGATATATTTGTACGGTATATTTAGGTTAAAAGGCTGGTTTACATATCAGACTGTTGGACTTACTCAAAGTGGAGGATGAGTTGCTGGGAGGCGGTGCGACTGTGGAAACTGTTGAATTGTTTGAAACAGGGTCACATTAAAGGAAAACATGAATCAAAACTTTTACACCTGTTGACAGTATAAACAGAGATGTACATCAAGTATTCCTGGGCCTAGAGTTTAGTTTTACACTCAGCAGCATACAGATTCACCCACAACCAACAAACCAGCAGGGCCTCAGCGTGATAAGGTACTTTGTGGAGGAGTCTGAAGGTGTCAAGCACATGATTCACACTTAACTTTTCTTTTGAAAGTTTATTCTGGCTTCTACCATTTTTTTTCTTAAGTGGAAACTAAAGGCCCCCGCATAGCTCTGCGTACGGCCGTACGCAGCTGTACGCACGTACTACGCAGAGGCACAAGCGTATCCCCGCAGGGCATGTACACGCAAAGCTCAAATTTTACGACCGCGTCAGCAAACGCGTTGTCTCACAATAAACTGCCCGGCGCCGGACTGTTTTGTATGAGACACAAATAAATTAAATTCCCCTTCTTCATCCCTGATCTGGCCTTTTCTTTTGTTTTGTTTTTTGCCAAAAGGCAAGTGATCACTTTCTCCTCCGTTGACTCCATGACTGAAATGATGAGGAGATGAACAAATTTGTCACGAGCGAATTAAAATCAGGTCCAGCGTGGATGAGGGAGGTTCTGCAGAGTTCCTGGTGTGTGGGCTGCAGGACCTTTAATAACAAACAACACCACTGCGGCTGCAGCTGCCA
>JBBPBX010020239.1:0-21091 GCA_038048925.1 Garcialebias charrua | reverse complement strand
TGTTTAATGTCCTGAGACAACTTCTGTTGTGACTTGGCACTATTCAAATAAAATTAATTGAAAATTAATTTCATCAGGATGGAAAATGTTACAAAACCATCTCTTAAGAGTCTGGACTCCACCAATCCACAGTCAGACAGACTGTGTACAGATGGAGGAAGTTCAAGAGCATTGTTACCCTCCCCAGGAGTGGTGGACCAACAAAGATCACCCCAAGAGCAAGAGGTGCAATAGTCGGCAAGGTCACAAAAGACCCCAGGGTAACTTCTAAACAACTGAAGGCCTCTCTCACATTGACTGATGTTGATGTTCATGAGTCCACCATCAGAACACTGGACAACAGTGCTGTGCATGGCAGGGTTACATGAGAGAAACCACTGCTCTTCAAACAGAACATTGCTGCTCGTCTTCAGTTTGCTAAAGATTACGTGGACAAGCCAGAAGTCTGCTGGAAGAATGTTTTGTGGACAGATGAGACCAAAATAGAACTTTTTGGTTTAAATGAAAAGTGCTATGTTTGAAGAAAGAAAAATGTTGCATTCCTGCATAAGAACCTTATCCCATCTGTGAAACATGGTGGTGGTATTATCATGGTTTGGGCCTGTTTCACTACATCTGGACCAGGACAGTTTGCCATGATTGATGGAACAATGAATTCTGAATTATAACAGAGAATTCTAAAGAAAAATGTCATAACATTTGTCCATGAACTGAATTTCAAGGTGGGTCATGCAGCAACACAATGACCCTAAACACACAAGTGGTTCTACCAAAGAATGGTTCAAGAAGAGTAAAGTTCATGTTTTGGAACGGCCAAATCAAAGTCCTGACCTTCATCCAATCCGGTTCTCTAGATCTACTTTTAGGACTTGTGTGAAAATCTGATGATGTTTTAGGTCAGATTTATGCAGAAATATAGAAAGTTATAAAGGCTTCACAAACTTTCAAGCACGACTGTAGTTACAAGAGATCTATGTAGATGTATGGACATAACGTCCTTTATGGAAAAGGAATTGGTAACAACTGGTGACATTGGTTTCTTGAAGCAGTGTCCCATTTTGTAGTAAAATATTTAACCCACTGCCCATTGTGACTTCAAAATATTGGCCAAGATGTATGTGAAATAAAAACATTACTGTCATTTTCAGCAAGTCGTACAAAATTATGCATAATTAGAATAACGGACTTTAGCAACCTTTTTTCATAGAGAAACTTTAGTCCTTTCCTAGTTCCTAGTAAATAACACAAGTATGTTAGCATGCGTGATGTTAGCATGAAATGTGGAAGAACTCTAAATGAGATATGTCAGTTACTCCTGCTAAATACACGGAGATGAATCTTTGTTTGCTCTTAGTAAAAGTCAGAACTATTTTTACGTTTGTCTACTGTGTGTAAATAACACCTGGTAAAACAAATTGTTTTCGTACCTGGCAGGTTGACACGACGTTCCATTCTGTACGTGTCTTTACCGTCACACAGCCGACGGATGTAGAAACCCAGAGGTTTGACATCATCAATACGTTCAGTGACTACCAGGTCCTCATGCACCAGGTAGCTGCGGTATGAGTCAGACTGGATGTAGGGAAGAATAAAATAAACAAAGGCAATAAGTAAATGTGCAGTCATCAGAGGACAAGTGTGGAAAAGGTTTGTTTTCTAGTTGTGACAAGAAACACCAGCAGCACCCTGCTGTGTGCCAGCAGGTAACTAAACACGTTGTCTAAAATTAACCTGCCTTCATATTGCACACCTATTGTGATTGTGCATTAAATATTTTGAGTCTACAGGTACAAAAATAAAGACCTTCTCACAGCTGGAACAAATAAAATGTTTGGGTCAAAGGCCACTTCATACCTTCAGTCTTACTTCATACCCAGCAGTCATTTAACAGAAAGATAAACTTTATTAAATACAGTATTGTGCTCATTCTTCTAACCAATACAGGTAGTCCCCGATTTACGAGCGCTCTGATCTGCGAGGTTCCAGACTTACGAGCTGCACATTTTTGGAAAAAACGAAAAAAATACTGAGTTTTCATGTGTTTTTTCACTACAGTTAGCTAGTTAAGCATATAAACACACGTTTCCGATCATTTTTATGCACTCAAAAGTAGTTTTTAGATGAAAATAGAGTGTTTTTAGGCGCGCTAGCGAAAACCGTTCCAATTTACGAGCGGATTTCCGGATTTACGAGCGAAATGGCGGCCGTTCCAAATTACGAGATTTCCGATTTACGAGCGCCTCGTTGTAACGGATCTCGCTCGTAAATCGGGGACTACCTGTATTTTGATAAACATTTTCAACACACTGCGAGTTACCTGTCCAATGCACGTGCATAATGTGCTCAGATGTCATGCATAAAACACAGCAACACACTCCAGGTGGAGGTTTGATGAAGATGCTGCTTGGATTAAATGGAGATCAGTTAAGGTACATCCAGACCGAACAGCGTTTCAACTTCCAAAAAGCTCGTCACGCACGCAAGTGGACGCACTTGTTGTCCAGACCTGAACGCGAAACTGCGGCGGGGTGTGTGGGAGGAGCTTACCGGTATACCGAGTTCCTCACTGCACTCCGCCAGGCAAGGAGCTTTTTATTTCTGTCTCTGTAGAGCAGACTTGACTGGTCGTGAAGGACTTGTCGCGAACACACAGCTACAATGAGTTTCTCTTCCATAGTCCATGACTCCGCGGGTTTTTTCTGTGTCCCACAAACAATACGTCACATAGTTGCGCAATACCCCCGTCCCCTCGTTTCCGCGTCACATAGCGGACTCCCCCTTTCTCCTCCACCCGACTCTCCCTGATTGGTTGGACACACGCGTTCACGAGTTGAACGGCAAAATCTTCAGCATGGTGAATGCGTGGTTTGGAGGCTGACGCGGGTTCACGTGCACGAAAAACGCTTTCCAGCACGCTCAACACGCACGTGACGTGACGCCCGACGCCAAGAGACGCCTGGAGGCGCGTCCCCCATTGACTTTGCATGTAAACCGGACGCTCCTGCAGTTGAAAACGCGTTCGGTCTGGATTCACCATTACAATCTAGCTTCTGTCTGTTTGAAGGAAAACAATTTAAAAAGCCATAATTTAAATTTTATGAGCCTGAAGTGCTTTAATAACAGATCAGGGTTTTTAAATGTCTCATGTCTTCAGACCTGGAGATATTCAGAAAGCACCCACTCTTCATTAACCACTTCTCCTTTCTGGGTGGTAGGGCTGGGCGATATATCGATATTTATAAAATATCGAGATTTTTTCTAAAGAGATACAAGACGAGACCATAGGGCTGGACGATATGGCCAAAATTTTTATCACGATATAGTTCTTAATTTCGGTCGATAACGATATAATTCGATATCGATATAAACAATATAAAAGCCTAAAAAAAACTATAAACTATACAAATAAATTAATGTTCTCCTTGTATTTGTATTTAGCCTCCAAAAAGATGGAAATCACCATCAAATAAACATAAACTTCTCAACCCAATAATTCTCAGTCGGGTCATCTGGACACTTTCTTTTTTATAGAAACGTTTCACCCTCCATCCTCCATCCAATTTCTATAAAAAGAAACTGTCCAGATGACCCGACTGAAAATTATTGGATTTGGTACGTGGATTATTGAGCATGAACTTTCTTGCCATAAAATTCTCAACTGTGTCAATATTAATAGTTTTAACTTTAAACATCTTTAAAATTTACAGCATTGAAATTCATAGTTAATTAAATAAAACTTTTGGGTGTTGTTATTTATAAGAAGCTGACATAGAAATCTCATGGAAATTACTTAAGAATAAAAATAACAAAATCAATTGCATTACTGTATAAAGTAAAATAGTTTTTGAATGACAAAGTTTTGAATATATTGAATAATGTAATGATTGTTCCATATTTAATCTGTTGTATTGAAGTTTGGGGAAAAGCATGTAAAACTATTACAAACCCTGTTTTTTTTTGTTTTGTTTTTAAAGAGCTACAAGAATTATTAGTAGGAAGTGCTATGGTCACCCAACAAATATTTCATCAGTTTAAATTATTAAAATTTTATGATTTGGTTGAACATAGTATTTTACAAGTCATGTATAAAACTGAAAAAAAATTACCCCCCAAATATTCAATTAAAATTTGTTTAAAGTTATTAAACCCTGAAGGGAATGTAAATGTTTGTAAAACCTCCATTTAGGACTAGTTTGAAGGAGCTGAGTTGTAAATCAGGAAACAGGATTGTGTTGACTTGATATCACCATAAACATTTCTAAAACTATATGTTTTAAAATATGATTAAATCAAAGTTGTTGGGAAGGTGTGGTGCAGGTGAAGTGAAGGTTGTTGTTTGTTTGTAGTTATTTTGTATTTTTTAAACAAGGGGCAGATATTAAAACACTATTTTCGTCTTTCTGCACATTTTCATTCAGTGTTTTTTCTTCTTCTGATGAATTTGTTTTATTTTGAATAAAAAAACATGCAGCGCTGCTGGGGCTGTTTGTTTACGTCGTAGTTTCAGGGAAACGTTGGCTCAAACTTTATTGTTCTTCATCTTCTGACTCTCATCATATTCTATCGAGTGGAAACTCTTCAGATTAAACAAGTTAGAATAGATGTTCCCACCGCTAGTTAGAACGACTTTGTCACGTTTTGCAAAATAAAGAAACCGAGTAAGACTCGCTGCAGATGAGACCTGCAGTTTAACAAAACCGAACTACGTCCACACCGACGAATTAGTCTTTCCTCTCATCAGTGATGTCGTCTGCTTTCTCTTCGCTTGTGAAACTTTGTTCAGTCACATTCTGACGGTCATGAGCACTCGTTTGACTCGTTTTGAAGCGAAAACTTAACGCGCTTTGGAGACTAGCTTAGCTTTTAGCCTGCTACCGCTAACGCCTGCTGCTGGACTGAGCGCTGCGTAACAACGACGTCACCACGCACGTTTTGTGTCACAGCTTTTTCTGTCCGGGCGGGTTGTTGAAGCAGCCGCTCCAACCCGAACAGAAACAGAAAAACGTCAGTGAAACGTTGTAAAATCCTATCGAAATATCGAAAATATGCTTAAACTTCATATCATCGTTATTGAATAAAAGTATATCGCGATATTTATCGTTATTGAATTATCGTCCAGCACTACGAGACCATATCGTTTAGATCGAAAATCCTCCTGCTGTCTGCTTTCTTCGCAGGGTGTCTGGACTCTCTCTTAGAGATAGGGTGAGAAGCTCAGTCATCCGGGAGGGACTCGGAGTAGAGCCGCTGCTTCTCCACATCGAGAGGAGCCAGTTGAGGTGGCTCGGGCATCTGGTTAGGATGCCTCCTGGACGCCTCCCTGGTGAGGTGTTCCGGGCATGTCCCACCGGGAGGAGACCCAGAGGAAGACCCAGGACACGCTGGAGGGACTATGTTTCTCGGCTGGCCTGGGAACGCCTTGGGATTCCCCCAGAGGAGCTGCTCCAAGTGGCTGGGGAGAGGGAAGTCTGGGCCTCCCTACTTAGGCTGCTACCCCCGCGACCCGACCCCGGATAAGCGGACGAAAATGGATGGATGGATGTCTGCTTTCTCCCACTCGCCCCCCCCTCCCTCTCCTTCATTGAACACAAACCCAGCCCCTCAGCGGCTCCCCTCCTTCCTGCCTGCTGAAGGGCGGAGACTTTCAGCACAACAAGTAAACACGGCAGATATGAAGAGCGCCGCTAGCTGCTGAGGGGAAAAAACAATATTCTTTCTGAGCTAGTTTGGATTTAAATTGTCAGACGAGGGCAGAAAAAACATTTTTGTAGACGATGCTGAAAATAATCCCGACGAAAGGTCGGAACTACGAATCTTTTTCACCATTTAAACAGCAGAGTGGAGCATGAACCGTGAAACGGCAGAACCGAGTGTTTTTACAGCCTGTTGCTTCCTTAAAACAAACCACGGGTCTGAGCTCATTTAGCCGTGCGTGCACCGCAGAGCTTTATGAGAGGAGCAGAGAGAGGTGGAGACAATAATAAATCAGCAGTTTATCATATCGCTAAAGATACGGTCCTTAGCGGCTAACAAGATGGCTAACGCTTTAGCCGTCTTCTTCCACAGCTGAGACTGACCGTGTCTTTAGCGATATGATAAACTGCTGATTTAATAATGTCTCCGCCTCTCGGTTCACGTTTCTGAGTGGAGGCTCACATTACTGCAGTTCACAAACACACTGACTAAAGTGAAAGCACCTTTCTATCTTATCAAGACACTCAAAGCTCTTTAAAACACAATCTGTGTCCTCATTTACCCATTCATACAGCACTCTACTAGAACTGTACAAAGAATAATCAGTACTTTATCACATTCATACACTGATGGGACACACATCAGAGGCAATGAGGGGTTCAGTGTTGCCCACTGCCCAGGAACACTTCAGCATGTGACTGCTGGTGGAATTGAACTCCCAGCTCTCCCATTGGAGGAGACTGCTCTAGCCTCTCAGCCACAGCTGCCCTCAGCTGAAGAGGATTATTATTTAATAGGTGTAAATAAATGTCTAAAAAATAAAGTAATGTATGTAAATAGTTCATTTTTTAGACATTTATTTTGTAGAGTTACAGCTGTTTGTTAATAAATGTTGCTGTGTGACAACTGGGACAAAGCTTTGACTCAGAAATATATTTTTGTTATTCTTTTATGGAAAGAAAATTATATTGAGATATATATCTTATATCGCGATATATCATAACAATATATGAATTTTGGTCCATATCGCCCAGCCCTACTGGGTGGTGAAGATCTGGAGACCTTAGTCACTGTGTGAGAGGTAGGGCTGGGTGATATCTCAATATTTTTAAAATAGGGAATTTTTATGGGGTTATATACAGAAAGTTGAGACTAGCTCTATATAAATGATATAGTTTTATACTTGGAAATCCTGAAGTCTTTATCCCAGGCGGCCCCCCTCCTACTACAAACCGGATTCCAAAAAAGTTGGGACACTAACACTAAACAAATTGTGAATAAAAACTGAATGCAATGATGTGGAGATGGCAAAAGTCAATATTTTATTCGTAACAGAACATAGATGACAGATCAAACGTTTGAGTAAATGTAACATTTTAAAGGAAAAATATGTTGATTCAAAATTTCAGTGTCAACAAATCCCAAAAAAGTTGGGACAAGTAGCAATAAGTGGCTGGAAAAAGGAAATTGAGCATATAACGAACAGCTGGAAGACCAATTAACACTAATTAGGTCAATTGACAACATGATTGGGTATAAAAAGAGCTTCTCAGAGTGTCAGTGTCTCTCAGAAGCCAAGATGGTAAGAGGATCACCAATTCCACCATTGTTGCACAGAAAGATAGTGCAGCAATACCAGAATGGTGTTACCCAGCGTAAAATAGCAAAGACTTTTAAGTTATCATCATCAACCGTGCATAACATCATCAAAAGATTCAGAGAATCTGGAACAATCGCTGTGCGTAAGGGTCAAGGCCGTAAAACTCTACTGGATGCTCGTGATCTCCGGGCCCTTAAACGTCACTGCACCTCAAACAGGAATGCCACTGTCAAGGAAATAACAGAATGGGCTCAGGAATACTTCCAGAAAGCATTGTCAGTGAACACAATCCACCGTGCCATCCGCCGTTGCCAGCTGAAACTCTACAGTGCAAAGAGGAAGCCATTTCTAAGCAAGCTCCACAAGCTCAGACGTTTGCACTGGGCCAGGGGTCATTTAAAATGGAGTGTGGCAAAATGGAAGACTGTTCTGTGGTCAGATGAGTCACGATTTGAAGTTCTTTATGGAACACTGGGACGCCATGTCATCCGGACCAGAGAGGACAAGGATAGCCCAAGTTGTTATCAACGCTCCGTTCAGAAGCCTGCATCACTGATGGTATGGGGTTGCATGAGCGCTTGTGGCATGGGCAGCTTGCATGTCTGGAAAGGCACCATTAATGCAGAGAACTATGTTCAGGTTCTAGAACAACATATGCTCCCATCTAGACGTCATCTCTTTCAGGGAAGACCTAGCCTGGCCCTCGCTTTCCTGCACAGCTCCGCTCAATTCTCATTTCCCTTCACTGCACAGTCTGGGACTTCACTCATAGACAACGATTTCTCCGGTAGATTTTTGACCAGACCAATCAGAGAACAGAAGGGGCGGAGTTTTTGGCCCCTAACCCACGCCCCCACCTGTCCAAGCGCAGCCAGCGAGCATTCACATGTTCTCATTCAAAGCGATGCAGGACTGTTTTATATTTGACACAAATGTATTAATTTCCCCTTCTTAATCCCTTATCTGGAGTTTTCTTTTGTTTTTTTGGCCAAAAGTCAAGTGATCGCTCTTTCCTCCCTCCTCCTCCTCTCCGCTGAGTGCCACCTGTCCCAGCGCGCAGCCAGAGCCAGCGCGCAGCCGCATGTTCCCATTCAAAGCGATGCAAAGCGATGCAGGACTGTTTTATATTTGACACAAATGTGTTAATTTCCCCTTCTTAATCCCTTATCTGGAGTTTTATTTTGTTTTTTTGGCCAAAAGTCAAGTGATCGCTCCCTCCTCCTCTCCCTCCGCTGAGTGAAATGAACAAGGAAATGACTGAGGTTGTCACGAGAGAATTAAAGAGTCCCATCAGATTTCCTGGTCTTCTGGTGTGTTGGACCAGCGATCCATGGTTTTATTTTATTAGAACGTTTTATTAACATTATAAACACAGAATATCCAAAGGCAGCGAGAGAAAATTCAGCAGGAGGCGGAGCTGAAGTCAAGTTCAGAAGACCACGGGGGAGCGCGCAGCCAACGAGCAGCCGCATGTTCTCATTCAAAGCGATGCAGGACTGTTTTATATGTGACACAAATGTATTAATTTCCCCTTCTTAATCCCTTATCTGGAGTTTTCTTTTGTTTTTTTGCCAAAAGTCAAGTTATCGCTCGCTCCCTCCTCCTCCTCTCCCTCCGCTGATGCTTCAGGTTGTCACGAGAGAATTAAACTCGTGTTCGTTGCTGCCCGAGTCCCATCAGATTTTCTGGTCTTCTGGTGTGTTGGACCAGCGATCCATGGTTTTATTTATTTATTTTATTAACATATAAACACAGAATATGCAACGGCAGCGAGAGAAAATTCAGCAGGAGGCGGAGCTGAAGTCAAGTTCAGCAGACCACGGGGGAGCAGCCATCAGCAGAGGCCACGCCTCCAGCAAGAATCGTTTCGCAATGGAGAAAGTCCAGACCCTAGTCAGAAGCGAAGTGAAGGACAAGGGTCTGGTTTTAACCAGGCTAGGGAAGACCCTGCATTTTTCAACAAGATAATGCCAGACCACATTCTGCAGCAATCACAACATCATGGCTACGTAGGAGAAGGATCCGGGTACTGAAATGTCCAGCCTGCAGTCCAGATCTTTCACCTATAGAGAACATTTGGTGCATCATAAAGAGGAAGGTGCGACAAAGAAGGCCCAAGACGATTGAACAGTTAGAGGCCTGTATTAGACATGAATGGGAGAGCATTCCTATTTCTAAACTTGAGAAACTGGTCTCCTCTGTCCCCAGACGTCTGTTGAGTGTTGTAAGAAGAAGGGGGGATGCCACACAGTGGTAAAAATGGACTTGTCCCAACTTTTTTGGGATTTGTTGACGCCATGAAATTTTGAAACAACATATTTTTCCCTTAAAATGATACATTCTCTCAGTTTAAACTTTTGATCTGTGATTTGTGTTCTATTCTGAATAAAATATTAGATGTTGGCACCTCCACATCATTGCATTCAGTTTTTATTCACAATTTGTTTAGTGTCCTAACTTTTTTGGAATCCGGTTTGTACACACAGCCCTCTGCTTTGCTCCCACTCCCTTCCTGCTTCTCCAGTGTGGGTGGGCACTCACTCGGGCAGGAGACGACGTTTAGTAAACAACAGCTAGCGTGTGTGAAACTACCATCTCCGTCAGATCTGAGTCCTTATAAACCACAGTTCAGAGCTCATTTGGCCGTGCTGTGCGCCTGTTAGAGGAACAGAGAGAGGAAGTGCGACATTAATAAAGCAGCAGTTTATCATATCTAAAGATAGGGTCCTTAGCGTCTGTTAGCCACTAAGGACCCTATCTTTAGCGATATTATAAACTGCTGCTTTATTAATGTCGCACTTCCTCTCTCTGTTCCTCTAAAAGGCACACAGCACGGCCAAATGACCTCTGAAACGTAGTTTATAAGGAATCAGATCTGATTCACAGGCTGACTAACATGAAGGCTGCGCAGGTGAATGGACTGCAATTATAAAGCACCTTTCTATCTTATCAAGACACACAAAGCTCTTTATAACACAATCTGTGCCTCATTGACCCATTCAAACAGCACTCTACTAGATCTCTACAAATAATAATAATAATAATGGGCGGCCGTGGCGTAATGGTAATGGCAGTCGTCCCCCGATCGGAAGGTTGGCGGTTCAAATCCCGGTTCCCCACACCATATGTCGTTGTGTCCTTGGGCAAGACACTTAACCCCGAGTTGCTCCCGGTAGGACTGCAAAGCACCTTGCATGGTAGTCTGCCGCTACCGGTGTATGAATGTGTGTAGCATTCAATGTGTGTAGCACTTTGAGATTTTCACTAATGAAAAGTGCGTTATAAATTGAATTCATTATTAATAATGTCACACAATGTCATCACTGTATGTTTCAATACAATGATGAAATTAGTCTCTGCATTTAACCCATCCACCACCAGGTGGTGCAGTGGGCAGCTATTGATCAGAGCTTTATCACATTCATACACTGATGGGACACACCAGAGGTAATGAAGAGTTTCAGGGACACTTCAGCATGTGACTGCTGGTGGAATCGCACCTCCAACTCTCCCATTGGAGGACGACTGCTCAAGCCTCTCAACCACAGCTGCTCCCATTTGAAAAGGATTTTAATTTAATACAGTATATGTAAATAGATGTCTAAAAGATCAACTATTTAATAGCCTATATGTAAATAGTTTACTTTTTAGGCATTTATTTTGTACAGTTACAGCTGTTAATAAATGTGCCTGTGTGACAATTGGGACAAACTTTGACTCATATTTTTGTTACTACTTTATGGAAAGAAAATATATCAAAATATATATCGTATATCGTAATATTGGTAAAAAATATTGAGATATTAATTTTGGTCCCTATTGCCCAGCCCTAGTGAGAGGCAGGAGACACCTGGACATGTCTCCAGTCTATCACAAGGACACCCTGGACATGTCTCCAGTCTATCACAGGGACACCCTGGACATGTCTCAGTCTATCACAGGGACACCCTGGACATGTCTCCAGTCTATCACAGGGACACCCTGGACATGTCTCCAGTCATCACAGGGACACCCTGGACATGTCTCCAGTCATCACAGGGACACCCTGGACATGTCTCCAGTCCATCACAGGGACACCCTGGACATGTCTCCAGTCCATCACAGGGACACCCTGGACATGTCTCCAGTCCATCACAGGGACACCCTGGACATGTCTCCAGTCATCACAGGGACACCCTGGACATGTCTCCAGTCCATCACAGGGACACCCTGGACATGTCTCCAGTCATCACAGGGACACCCTGGACATGTCTCCAGTCCATCACAGGGACACCCTGGACATGTCTCCAGTCATCACAGGGACACCCTGGACATGTCTCCAGTCCATCACAGGGACACCCTGGACATGTCTCCAGTCCATCACAGGGACACCCTGGACATGTCTCCAGTCCATCACAGGGACACCCTGGACATGTCTCCAGTCCATCACAGGGACACCCTGGACATGTCTCCAGTCCATCACAGGGACACCCTGGACATGTCTCCAGTCATCACAGGGACACCCTGGACATGTCTCCAGTCATCACAGGGACACCCTGGACATGTCTCCAGTCCATCACAGGGACACCCTGGACATGTCTCCAGTCCATCACAGGGACACCCTGGACATGTCTCCAGTCCATCACAGGGACACCCTGGACATGTCTCCAGTCCATCACAGGGACACCCTGGACATGTCTCCAGTCATCACAGGGACACCCTGGACATGTCTCCAGTCCATCACAGGGACACCCTGGACATGTCTCCAGTCATCACAGGGACACCCTGGACATGTCTCCAGTCCATCACAGGGACACCCTGGACATGTCTCCAGTCCATCACAGGGACACCCTGGACATGTCTCCAGTCCATCACAGGGACACCCTGGACATGTCTCCAGTCCATCACAGGGACACCCTGGACATGTCTCCAGTCCATCACAGGGACACCCTGGACATGTCTCCAGTCCATCACAGGGACACAGAGACAAACGAGACAACCAACCATTCACTCTCTCACTCACACCTAGAGACAACTTAGAGTTACCAATCAGTCTAACATGGATGTTTTTGGTCTGTGGGAGGAAGCTGGAGTACCTGGAGAGATTCTCTGCCATGAGAATTCTAACCTGCAACCTTTTCACTGAGGAGACAGCTCTAACAAGGCGTCACCATGCCACCTGTTCTTTACAGTTTTCAGCTGCTCCCTTCTTCAGAGGTTTCCACAGTGAACCAAGTCGCACGAAGACTTGGCGATTGTTTTTATGCCGAAGTCCTTCCTGACACAACCACCGAGCTACCACAGTCCTCTGTGTGGAGCAGAGAGCTGCCATCTAGGGTGCCCGGGTGAGAAGATGGTGGGGGTTAAAGGCCCTGCTCAAGGGCCCAGAGTGGGGCAAATGAGGGTGGAGGCAGGTGTGGATGCTTCACCTTTCCCACCCATATTTACAAGTTGTCTGTCCAGGGAGTTGAACCAATGACCTTCTGATCACAGACCCACTTTCTTTAACCTCTGCACCACCACACAGTATTTAAAAATAATAATAAATAAAAATTCAGGTAGTATTTAAATTTTATTTTATAAATTACAGTAATTTTTCAGATTCAAAAATAAAAAGTTTATTCAACTCATCTAATTTTGAAAAGAACGTCTCCAGTTCAGATTGAGTTTGTATCTTTATGGTGTTTGAATGTGTTGGAGGAGCAGAACTGTTCTGCTCGGTTCTCAACTCCTGGTTGTGAAACTCACCATCAGCTGTGAGAAGAGGTCCATGAGGTCCTGAGGGGGCAGCACCACTGACGTGTTCAGAGGAATCACAAAGCAGGTCCTCAGATTCAGGTCCAAATATGCCGTCAGCTTCTGCTCACAAACACACGAGACCATCAGCTGGGAGCTCCAACACCAAGCTGAGGCAGAGGAGAACGTCACTGATGGCGTCTCACCATGTGGAAGTCATGGAGGATGTATGCAGGGTCTCCAGGTCTGAAGCGAGGAGGGGGGACGCTGATGACGGCCATGTTGTCAGAGATCTCCACCTCTTCCTCCACTTGGGGCAGGTAGTACGGCTGGCTCTCCGTTCCGCTGGACATATCCGTGAACTGCATTGCTCCGTGATAAAGCCTCTGGTGGAGCAGAAAGAACAGGTGGACCTTTAAGTGAATCCTTCGCAAAAACAAAACTGAAAAATAGACAAGACTGTTGGAACTAATCACAACGTTCTATTACATAATCTCAGCAGGTTTCGTCCTGAAAAACATTCTAATTTCTTTAATGAATCCTGATGTTACAGCTGTTTTACTGTCATATGCAGAGGATTTTTCCAACAATGGTACAGTTCTGTGTTCTGAAAGTCACACAGTCACAGTCAGTGGTTTCTCTGCTGCTGGGGCCGAGATGACGTACAAACCGGATTCCAAAAAAGTTGGGACACTAAACAAAGTGTAAATAAAAACTGAATGCAATGATGTGGAGGTGCCAACATCTAATATTTTATTCAGAATAGAACACAAATCACAGAGCAACAGTTTAAACTGAGACAATGTATCATTTTAAGGGAAAAATATGTTTCAAAATTTCATGGCGTCAACAAATCCCCAAAAAGTTGGGACAAGTCCATTTTTACCACTGTGTGGCATCCCCCCTTCTTCTTACAACACTCAACATACAAAGCGAATTCCAAAAAAGTTGGGACACTAAACAAATTGTGAATAAAAACGGAATGCAATGATGTGGAGATGGCAAAAGTCAATATTTTATTCGTAATAGAACATAGATGACAAATCAAAAGTTTAATCTGAGTAAATGTAACATTTTAAAGGAAAAATATGTTGATTCACAATTTCAGTGCCAACAAATCCCAAAAAAGTTGGGACAAGTACTGAAGCAATAAGTGAATGGAAAACAGAAATTGAGCATATAACGAACAGCTGGAAGACCAATTAACACTTATTAGGTCAATTGACAACATGATTGGTTATAAAAAAAGAGCTTCTCAGAGTGTCGGTATCTCTCAGAAGTCAAGATGGTAAGAGGATCACCAATTCCACCATTGTTGCACAGAAAGTTAGTGCAGCAATATCAGAATGGTGTTACCCAGCGTAAAATAGCAAAGACTTTTAAGTTATCATCATCAACCGTGCATAACATCATCAAAAGATTCAGAGAATCTGGAACAATTGCTGTGAGTAAAGCCTCCAGTATAGCTCTGCGTTGATCCGAACGCCGCTCGACGCGTGCGTGCTGCGCGCAGGCAGTTCACAATATAGCTCAGCGTGAGGCTCCAACGTTTTTGCTCCAAATTCTTGATGTCATTTGAGCAGCAGCAGGGTGGAGCGTTTACCTACGGGACAAATTGAGGTCGCTGATTGGTCATTTGCTGACACGCCTACTGAATTGATTGACAGGTCGGGTGGGGAAAAAAAGGCACGGGCTGCGCAACGGTTTTCTGTGTTTATATGTTAATAAAAAGTTCTAAAAAATAAAATAAAAACAGGGAACGCTGGTTTAGAACCTCCCGCAGCCACGTTGAACCCGAGTTTAATGCGCTCGATCGTGACAAATTCATTCATTTCTCTTCTAAGGGAGGAGGAAGCGATCACTTGACTTTTGGCAAAAAAACAAAATAAAAGTCCAGATCAGCGATGAAGAAGGGATATTTAATACATTTGTGTCTCATACAAAACAGTCCGGCGCCGGGCAGTTTAGTGTGAGACAACGCGCGCGTAAGCGGTAAGGGTGGGCGATTTGGCTCAAAAATTATATCGTGATATTTCAGAGCGATATCACGATAACGATAAATTTCGTGATATAACCCCCCCAAAAAAAAGAAATCAAATTTATTTATTTGACAAAATTAATTTAACATGTTGCTTTGCAGTATTATAAAAATTTTTAAAACAACAAGGGTTAATTTGACTGAAATTACTTTATTTAGTAAAGTATTCAGTCAGTATAAAAATAAAAAATAAAAAAGATCTGTTATTTAGATTGAAAAAGTCTGCACAAAATATAATGGACTATCTTTAGGCTTTTAATACCTAGTAGTTCTTTGACATTCTTGTTAGGTCTAAATTGTTTTTAATTTTTAACTGGCTGTTTTTTATTGTTATTTTTTATTGTTTGTTTTATTTCTGTATTGTTCAGCACTTTGTGCACCTTCTGGCTGCTGAAAAGGGCTCTATAAATAAAGATTGATTGATTGATTGATAAACAAAAACCACCACAAAAACTAAAGTTCAGGTGTAGTTTCCTAAATCACTCTCCATGTAAAATATATTATTCTTTGTTTCTAAAGAGTGACACGGTCGAACATTTGTTGACGGTCCCTAAGTGAACCATGACGTCTCTGAATAGGGGCAGACTCAGCGCGGCTGCCCGAAATCAGACTCCATGAAGTGGACTGACGAGAGCAACGCACCGATGAAGACACGGAGCTCGAATCTCCAACTTCCAACTTGAAAATAACTTCACTGTGGTTTTCTCTTGGTTCGTGGAGAGCTGCGCGTGTTTGTAGAGACAGTTTTCAGAGCGAGGGAGACCAGCCCGCAGCGCGGGCTGCTCAGTGGGGTGTGGGGGCGGGTGGGGGCATTTGATCCTCTACCTGCTGTTCAGAGCAGCCAGGGGACAGAAGCTGACATGACGCGCGGTTTGTTTTTATCATTTTAGCACCAGTACAGACTGGTGGAAGAGAGGTGCGCAGTTCAGTTTGAAGCGCTCGGTTGGGGGGCGGGGCGTCCTTACGTATCACGTCATGAAATTAGCATATCATGATATCTTTTTTTTGCCCGGGCAAGCTATTTTTACCGGTATTATCGTAAACGATATGATATGGCCCAGCCCTAGTAAGCGGTCGTAAAATTTGAGCTTGGCGCATTCACGCCCACGTTCAGAGGCTTGTGCCGCGGCGTTCGCACAGCGTCGAGCGGCGTTCGACCCAACGCACAGCTATACTGGGGCTTTAAAGACCGTGTAAAGTAAAATTAAATTTGTGTTTTGAGTTTGTCACACAGCATAAATATGTGTTATTAATCACCCATATAAATCTGACTGATTAAAAACATTGTTTACCTTATAAAATTAAGTCTCAAAAATAATGAAAAAACATGATTGTGCCCTGGTCTGAAACGCTGGGGGCGTGTCAGCGCGTGGGCGTGGTTTCAGCGCAGTACTGCGCCCCTGTCCTGCCCCCTGAGCTGAGCTGTGTGTGGAGAGGCAGACAGGTGCAGCAGTAAACCTGCTCTGTTTTTATCTGAGTTCTGGCTGTAACAGCAGCTCATTTTTCCAAGAGTTACGCTGTTTTTAGTGCACCAACAACTCTGGTTTTGTTTTTAAAGTTGAGGACACAACTATAATTCATAACTACGCTGTTATGTGTTTAATATTAGAGGTGTAGCCAGAATTTCATGAGGGGCAGTTCGTTTAAAAGAAATCTGGACCTTTCCAGACAAGCATGCCTCGATAGCTCAGTGAGAAGAGCGTTAGCTCGCCGTTCCGAACCTTATGGGTTCAATTCCCACATGGGACAACGTTTTTTTTTTAAAATTCATTCCAGATTAAAAAAACACAAGAAAACTATTTACAAAACAACAAGAAATAAAGCATAAAGTTTTTTAAATCTGGAATGAATAAATAATCTAAAAAAAAAAAGTCATACCTTGTGGGAATCGAACCCACGAGGTCTAGATAAGGTTAGGAGCAGCTAACGGCGCAATGCGTTACCCAGTGAGCCACCAGGACGTGTGTATTTTTGAGCTCCACATTTATTATAAACAAACCGCCCCTCATAGAATGACTAGTTGGGACTTCATAGGCAAAGTAATGCGTTTCCAGTGAGCTACCAGGACGTGTCTATATTTTAAGGTCCACATTTATAAACGAACGAACCGCCCCTCATAGAATGACTAGATGGGACTTCATAGGCAAAGTGGGCGGTTCGATCGAACCCAGCGAACCGGCATGCGATTTGCGAGTGAACGGATCCACCGAGGCGAAAAACTAATATATACGGCTGGAGCTGCAGGGGGTGGGGCTTTAGACCACGTGACGAAACGCAGTCACATTTAAACCACGCCTAAAAAATCCTGAAACAGAAATATCTTTTAACAAAGTTTGATCTATAACTCCAAAATTAATTGAGCTACAATTTTGAGACTTTTTACTCATTTACAAGATTACAATTATGACATTTGTAATGTTTATTGAAGAAAATATTGAAATTCACTTTACACTGTCTTTAAGGGTCAAGGCCGTGAAATTCTACTGGATGCTCATGATCTCCTGGCCCTTAAATGTCACTGCACCTCAAACAGGAATGCCACTGTCAAGGAAATAACAGAATGGGCTCAGGAATACTTCCAGAAAGCATTGTCAGTGAACACAATCCACTGTGCCATCCGCCGTTGCCAGCTGAAACTCTACAGTGCAAAGAGGAAGCCATTTCTAAGCAAGCTCCACAAGCTCAGACGTTTGCACTGGGCCAGGGGTCATTTAAAATGGAGTGTGGCAAAATGGAAGACTGTTCTGTGGTCAGATGAGTCACGATTTGAAGTTCTTTATGGAACACTGGGACGCCATGTCATCCGGACCAGAGAGGACAAGGATAGCCCAAGTTGTTATCAACGCTCCGTTCAGAAGCCTGCATCACTGATGGTATGGGGTTGCATGAGCGCTTGTGGCATGGGCAGCTTGCATGTCTGGAAAGGCACCATTAATGCAGAGAACTATGTTCAGGTTCTAGAACAACATATGCTCCCATCTAGACGTCATCTCTTTCAGGGAAGACCCTGCATTTTTCAACAAGATAATGCCAGACCACATTCTGCAGCAATCACAACATCATGGCTACGTAGGAGAAGGATCCGGGTACTGAAATGTCCAGCCTGCAGTCCAGATCTTTCACTTATGCTGGATCCCCACCGCACGCATCTCGCGCAGCCGAAGCAGCCACTTTACATTGAAGTCTATGGGGACGCGAATCTTGGAGCAGCGGGTCGTGTCGCGGCGCATCTACAGCATACAAGCAGCGCGAAAGTGAGCAGCAGCTGTTTCCTACTCCCGCGTCGCATCCGAGCAGCGACTGTGCTGCCGAGTGGAAGCACGGCATTCCGTGCTTCCACAGCTAGATTCAGCTCGCTGCTCAGCAGCAAACAATCAGGACCAATCAGGAGAGACTCTGCCATGTGATCACGCAACGACGACGGGACGGAATTAGGTGGGCACCGCGCGAAACGTTTAACAGATGAAAAAAATCCCGCGGTAAACATGGAGGAGAAACTTACAGCAGGTCGTCAAACTGGGGGCGGGTGACACGGAAGTACCGCTGAAAGCGCTCCTCGTCTGCGCGCAGCTCCTGGATCAGATGGTGAAATTCACCGAATCCATGACGCCTCTCTAATGTGGGGTGAATCCAGAATCGTCGTTGTGCACGGCGTCTGCGTGTTGCTGCTTTGTAGATTAAGTACAAGGCAATTCTTCGTATTGCGTCCGCCATTTTTCTGAGACCGGAAATAAACAAACACCGGAGCGTAGTGCTGGGCGATATGACGATATATATCGTGGGGACGATAGAAACGTGTCTATCGTGCTACTTTCCTTTTATCGTCTCTATCGTGATAAATAAGAATAAAAAAATATATAATATATATATATATATAATAATATTGTGGTTTTGCGAGATGACAGCGCTGCTTTATGTTTGACGCACGCGCGGGTTTGTGACACATGCTTTACGTTGTTAAACTCAAGATCAACGGAGACTCAGGGGCATGAAGCCGGTGTCACAACAAGGAGAAACAGCTGCACAGGCAGCCCAAGAAGAACTTTTACCAAAAAGAGGGGGACGCTCACCTTGTTAGCTTCCATTATTTCGCTCCGCTGAAACTCTGAGACAAAATGGACAAAAAAGAGGACACGAACTCGGAGTCCAACCGAGTCCGAACTCGGGTCCAGTTAACCAATACAAAACAGACCAGAGACGCAACAGAACCGGAATCAAATGCAACGTTTTCCCTTTTCTGTTTCTTGCTTTGTTTACTCCAGCTTCCAGAGCGGATTTCTTCTTCGTGGGTTTTATTAGCAGCCGTTGTTTTACCGCCACCTGCAGGAAAAATTTGGACCAAAGTAGAAACTCATTTTTAACACGATTGGAAATAATGAATATGCTATCAATAATTTAATTTTATTAGCTAAACATTATGTTCATAAAAGTTGTTTTTTCAAATGTAAACCAAATGTGAACCACTGGAAGAATGAGCTAAAGTCCTATGCAAAATCTTTAAAATATGTAGGCTAAATGAAAAAAATGCTGGCAAATTTCTTAGCTTCTTAGCTGATTTCAATTTCCTGATATAGTTTGTATTTGTATTTTTTTTTTTTATTGCTCTTTATCTGTTTTATTTACACTTTGTCATGAATCACCTTTTGTAACTGATGATTGTAAGAATTGGTACTTTTTTGTTTTGTATTGTTTATAGTTAAATAAAGTAAAAAAAAAAAACTTTGGTCCAAAATTTTCCTGTACACACACACACACATCGTGTTGTATATATCGTGATATATATCGTTATTGTGATATAAAAAAGTCCATATCGTGATATATGATTTTTTCCATATCGCCCAGCACTACCGGAGCGGAAGAGGACCAACACGCTCCTCCTCCCACTGCAGACGCGTTAGATGAGGACAGTCATCTGTTGACAAGCAGCCAGTACAGTGCGTTTGGAGATTTTTGGAAGCGCAATATGCTTTAGGTGAGGATGAGGCATTATAGAGAACATTTGGCGCATCATAAAGAGGAAGGTGTGACAAAGAAGGTCCAAGACGATTGAACAGTTAGAGGCCTGTATTAGACATTAATGGGAGAGCATTCCTATTTCTAAACTTGAGAAACTGGTCTCCTCTGCCCCCAGATGTCTGTTGAGTGCTGTAAGAAGAAGGGGGGTTGCCACACAGTGGTAAAAATGGATTTGTCCCAACTTTTTTGGGATTTGTTGAAGCCATGAAATTTTGAAACAACACATTTTTCCCTTAAAATGATACATCCTCTCAGTTTAAACTTTTGGTCTGTGATTTGTGTTCTATTCTGAATAAAATATTAGATGTTGGCACCTCCACATCATTGCATTCAGTTTTTATTCACAATTTGTTTAGTGTCCCAAATTTTTTGGAATCTGGTTTGTATATGTAAATAGTTTTTTTAGGCATCTATTTTGTACCGTTACAGCTGTTAATAAATGTGCCTGTGTGACAATTGGGACAAAACTTTAGACTCAAATATATATTTTTTACTACTTTATGGAAAGAAAAAATATTGAGATATACTGAATATCGTACATCGCAATATTTGTAAAAAAAAATTGATATATTATTTTTGGTCCATATCACCAAGCCCTAATGTGTAGTGGAAATTAAATTTTGTAATAATCACAAAACTTTGACTTTAGAAACAGTAACTTCCCTATTTTTCAAGCTACCGTAGATACAGGACACATCTTTTATCCCCCACATTAAAAATCTTACTAGAACTGCCTTCTTCCACCTGCGTAATATTGCTAAAATTAGAAACCTCTTATCTAAAAATTATGAATAAAAACTGGTTCATGCATTTGTCACATCTAGACTGGACTATTGCAATGGTTTGTCTGGGTGTCCAAATACTTCCAAGTACGGTAGGTATCTCTGCAGACAAATTCGGAAGGCATATCTGGGGGGCCACATCTGATTGGACAATAGAAAAATGGGCGAGTCTGGCGGGCCACATCTGATTAGACGATAGAAAAATGGTCGTGTCGTGTCCGGAGGGCCACATCTGATTGGACAAAA
>JBBPBX010020238.1:16898-43577 GCA_038048925.1 Garcialebias charrua | reverse complement strand
GACATGTTTTTTGGAGATATAAATTTGGTGAAACATGGCATCAATGTCAGCCATAAGTGCAACAGGCTCTTTTCTAAATCTGATGAGGACTCCGACCAAAGAGTTTGTAAGGTCAGGTCCCTGTAGAAGCTGACTGTTCAATGATGTTCCTTTATAAGTTGATCCACAATCGAATAAAACTCTCAACTTTTCTTTGGTGGGATGATGCACTCCATGATGAGGAACATACCATAGTTGTCCATCATCCTTCTGTAGCTCCTCGGCTGGTACAGCCTCAGCATGTCCTTGGTGCAGCATGTTGTTCACACACGCAGTATATTCCTCCTTATACTGAGTGTCCTTTTCAAATCTCCTTTTGAGGCTCTGGAGGCGCTGCTTTGCAACACAGATGTTATTTGGCAAGCTGGGACTTTCACTCCTGAAGGGTAAGTCAACATGATAATGACTTCCAACAAGTTTTGTTGAGTTATTAACAATGTTCAAAAAATGCAAATCCTCTCTTGACATTTCAGTTTTTTCTTCTGATGATCTTTCATTAAAATCATGATTGTACTGTTTGACCAGCATTTCTTTAAGATGCTCAACAGAAATTCTGTTCGCCGTTATGGCAGTGCAAATGTTTTTATTGTTGCTGTTGCTTTTAGTGCGCAGGGGACCATTTATGACCCAGCCCACTTTAGTTTTTACAGCATAGGGTCCACCATCTACACTGTTTATCACCTCCCAGGGCTCTAAAACATTTGAAGCATCCATTCCTATCAGCATTTCCACATCTGCGTTGATGTTATGAAGCTTGACAGGCTTAAGATGAGGCCATTGATCAATGTCTTGTTGTTGGGGAATGTTCACTGTAGAAACTGGCATGATACTTTGAGTCAAAACATCTGGCAGCTCCATGAAGTCTTTTGTTTCCAGATCAGATACTTCCAAACCAGACAAAACTTGTGCATTAACAACTTTATTTTGGCTCATTGTTTTCAGCAGAATATTTGTCCTTTTGCCCTTCAAGTTCAGACTTTCTGCCAAGGTTTCTGTACAGAATGTACCTGAACTTCCTGGATCAAGAAATGCATAAGTTTGTACAACTTTGTTACTCTTTTGACTTTTGACTTTAACTGCAACAATAGAAAAAACAGCATCATCATCATGACCGGCCCCAATATGCCCACATGTCTGAGTGGTTGCAGTTAAAAGGTTGACGCGAGATCTTGTTGTCTGTTGGGTTTGTTCTGAAGAGGCTCCTGGCTTTTTTTGCCCAATGTGAAGAACCCCTGGATGCCTTTGATGACACACGTTGCAATCCAAACGACTCCTGCAGTCTTTGCTTGTGTGACTAACTTTCAGGCAACCAAAACAAATGCCCTTTTCCTTGATGAAAGTCAACTTATCTCCATGCATTTTAGCTTTAAACTGCATACAGTTTTCCAATAGATAATTTCTCTGTGAACAAAACAGGCAGCTGTGAAGAACAGTAGGTTTGTTCTTGTTTTCATTTAAGTGAGTTCCGGCTTCTGGAATTATGCTGACGTTAGTGGCAAAACTGCTTCCCCTTTTCCTTTGCTTGCTGGAACTTGAAACTTTAGAGTAGCTCCTAGTTGATGGGTCTTGGATGTTGCCAAACACTGGATCTGAAGCTATTTTTACTTCTTTTATTATAAAAGCAACCAGATCGGTGAACAATGCTCGGTGACCATTTTGCTCCTGTAGCTCATAAGCAATAACTCTCCATTTTTCCCTCAGTTTATATGGGAGTTTCATTATAATCATTCTCATGTTTGAGGGTAAATCCAACTCTTTCAGGTAAACAATCTGTTGTGTTAGATTTGAACATCCTTGAAGGAAAAGAGAGAATGACTGAAGACCTTTTACATCATCACCTTTGATAGGCATCCAACTCATAATTTTTTCCATATAGGCAGAAGCAAGTTTATTTTCACTTCCAAAATGTTCTTCAAGAAGATCTTTAGCCTTGGAATAACCTTGACTGGGAGGTAAGTGCTGACAACTATGCACCAGGTCTTTAGGCTGCCCTCTAGTGAACTGCTCTAAGAAGTGCAGGCAGTCACTGCAGTTGTCAGTTTTGGCTTCCACTCCGTTCTCAAAGGCATTCATAAATGATTTGTATTGGAGAGGGTCCCCGTCAAATACAGGGATGTTTCTGGATGGTAGAACAGACGACAAGTTTTGTTTTACAAGTATGGTAGTGATATCATTTTGTCTTTGCAAGATGTTCACAATATCATTCTGACAGTTCTCAGTGAACGAGGGGGGTGTAAATTGCGTCTGCTGTGTTGCTTGAGTCGAATAATCAAATTTTACTCTCGTGCGATCTGTTTGACGTTGTTGCTGCCTTTGTTTAGGTCTGACGACAGGACAGTTAGAAGAATTTGCTCTTTCTCTTGGAACAAACTCATCGACAGAAGGATTTAGCAGAGGTGTGTCCTTTACTTGGGCTCTTTCAAAATAAGAGTTCATTCCATCGGATAGTTTAGAGCCAGCAACTGAATTTAATTTTAAAACATTAAGTCTTGCATTAGCTGCTGCCAACTCAGTTTCCAAGTCTAATTTTTCCTTTTCTTGTCTTAGTTTTTCCTTTTCTTGTCTTAGTTTTTCCTTTTCTTGTCTTAGTTTTTCCTTTTCTTGTCTTAGTTTTTCCTCTTGAGCTTCGATCAGATGTTTTTTGTTCATTGCAGTGAATCTCTCCATGAGCGCTGCCTTTTCAGCTGCAGCTTTAATGCGAGCAGAAGAAGTAGATGAAGCCCGAGACTGTTGTGAAGATGTTTTTGAACGTGGCTTTACACTTGAAATATTAGAGACACTGTCTTCAGGATTTATTTCGTCCAGATCTCCAACAACTTGATCATCACCAACATTCATTTTTTGTTCATTATATGGATCTCCTGCTTCATGCAACCAGGCCTTTACATTGTCCTTAAATTCAGAGAATGCCATCACCTTAGACTGAAAATACACCATTTGCCTTTTCACTTCTTCTTCTGATAATGGCAAACTTAATAGGGATTCATGTAAATCGGTTGCATCTTGATAGCACTTAATAAACTCGACAAAGTCAGAAGACACCTTTTTAATATTTTCTTGTGACGTCATTAATGCAGAGATTTTCTTGATCCATTTTGAAGCTTGCTTGCACTTTAAACTTCGTTTTTCTTGACATGTTTTTATATAAAACTCCAAGCCCTTTGGTGTAAATTTGATGGTTCTTTTCTCTTGTGGCACCTGAGTGTCATCCTCTTGTTTGCTCTTAACATCAGACATTTTTGTGGTATTTTCTTTGAATTATTTCACAAAGTCCAAAGCTGCATAGCACATTGAGAGTCCACGGCATAAAGCACAAACATACCTCTTGTTTAAAGATGTTGACTTGAGTGGGCAAACATTTCCAGGATGGGCGTCGGCACACGTCTGGATCCAATTATACATCAATTTGTTGTATCAAACTCATTTTTTCAGTCTTTGCAGTGAAATAATGTTAAACTCCAATAGTTTCACCGTTTTCCTTTACGGCTTAAACAATATTGTCACATACCAGCTTTGATGAATGAGTGATGTTGGCTTTCCAGGCCTGATGCAGCAAGTTGCTTGATTTCTTCAAAAAACAATCACTTTTGTGATTGTAATCCTTGAGATCCGTGAATCCTTCATGTCAATTGATGAGGGATAAATCCTTTTAATCCACAGGCAGGTTCCTTACTTGATCCATGGGGATGGTTTTTACTTTTGTAATGGCAATTGTTTGCCTCACCAAACATCCAATATGTCCATTGAAGCCACTACTAAGGCACTGGGGTCTAGTTTCTCAACGCAGGCAAAATGATGGTTCAAGGTCCAAACTTGTTGATTTTTCTTGATGATTTATTGTCTCTTTCAACAAACAATTACAAGCTTCAAACATTTCTTCTCCCTTGCCATCCCTCTTGCTCTGGTAAAAACCATAGGCCCCAAACCCAAATGCATCATGGTCCTCACCAGGCACTTCCACTTATAGAAAATTGGACCAACCCACATTACCTCCTGTCAATCAAAAACAAATATATAAACTAAACAAATTACTAACAAACAAACTTATTCTAAACAATTAGTTAATCAAAAAATACTTATTTAAATGAAACAAAACGAAGTAAGCCAATTACAAACTAAATTCAAAGACCCAACAAAAAATAGACAAATAGCTCCTACACACATGTTAGCACTGGAAGCTGTAATGGGACCAACATTCCTGCTCAGCTGTTTCCACTAAAAGTTTGAATGTCGCCCCCATATCCAAAGAGTAGAGAACTTTTTGTGTTGCTAAGTTAAATAAATAAAAAACTTCAATGTGTTTTTCATGTTTTGACTCTAGATGATTGAAGTCATTCTTGCTGGTCTATGTTCAGAAATGATTTTTAATGTCCTCCTGTGAATATGGATCCATAATATTTAACTTTTGTCTCTGTTTTGTGGTTATTTGTATGTTCATTATGTGAGAATGTTAAATTGTTTTCCCTGAAGTTTCCATTAATATTAAAACAAAACTCTTAGTTTCCAGTGACCAGTCTCACTTCAGGCTGACTGTAGAACATCTCCAGATGTTGCTCACCAAATGTCACCAAGATCTCATGTGGAATTTCAAAATAAAGGCCCTCCAAAGTTGGACATTTTCCATGTAATTTTCCCTAAGTTGCTGTGTTTGTTGCTCGTTCTTCAGGATGTTGTAGAAACAGTGAGGGTAAGTACGACTTTACCACAAATCACATCATTACTGTGCAGAAAGTTTGTCTCGTTGAAATGCAACATAGTTCAAGTAAAAACAGGAATGTTTAATTTAAAATAATAAATTTTTATGTTTACCAGTAATGCTTTAAGTAACTATCATTTTGGAAGAAAATAACAGTTAAAATTATACATTAATTTCAGAAATGACATTTATAACATTTTAACATCCAGTGTTTCTTTTTACTGGTAAATTTTGAGAATTACAAGAGCTTTGTGTTATTTGTCCATGTCGACCAAAATCACTGGAGGTTTCTGGTTAGTGTGTATAAAAATTATACTTATTGTTCTCTGAGAACATTTTAATTTAAAGTTTCATATTTTGATTTGTGCAGAAACTCTGTGAACCACACAGTCTTTGTGGTGGATCAAGTTCAGCAGAAGACAATTCAAAACCTGCTGCAAAATAGAATAGAAGAGACCTTTATTATCATTGCACATGAATACAGTGAAATCTGGGTTTGCTTCCCAGAACAAAAGTAAAAACAGTAAAATATAAAACAATATAAAAATATAAACTGTATTAAAGTTAATAACAGGTTTGAAACACTCCAAATGTGCAACACAAGCAGATTGATATTACACCAGTTGTCCCTTATTCAGTTTTTATTACAGATTTTGTTAAGTTCAGTAACGGTGGACAGATAAAAACTATATTTAAATCTGTTTGTTCTTGTCTTGATTGATCTGTACCTTTTCCCTGATGGTAACAGTTCTCATATTATATAATAAATAATAATTTAAATAAATCATCCACAAATAATTTTGTATCAACAGCAAGTATGACGTCATTAACAGCTTTTATTTTGAAAATTCACAAAGGTTACCATAATTCATAGTGTTTGTGTGCACAACAAAACCATCATTTTGGAAGTGGAGACTGGCTTGACGGCATTTTTTTTACTGCCTGATGTTCTCAGAGTTGGGGCAGGAGCTACATGTCAGACCACCACCAACCACATGTTTTTTTCTGTTTCAGATGAAGTTCATGTTAATAAATGTTGTGAAGCTGAGAAGAGTTCCTGGGTGAGCGATTCATCAGTTCACTGGTATCAAACCAAACATCAGGGTTACACAGGTATGTATTTATTTACTGCAGTCTAAAGTGAAGTGTGGAGCTAAGCTGTGTTAGGAACTGTTTGGATCCTGCAGTCAAGCTGTCCACGATTCAGATTTTTTAAAATCTTGCTCTTCTTCACAGCTTGTTACAGCATCACGATGCGTTCAATTTCAACTAGAAAATACACTCCACTACACCAACATATCCAGGAATTCAGAAATAGAAAATGTCTGGTATATTAGTTTAAATATTTCTTGACATATCATAACAGTCACTTCAATACTGGCCACTTATTAAAATGCTCTAAAAACAAACAAAAACTCATGATGTCATCAACAAGTTTAATTCAAAATAATATTTTAAGTGGTTTTACTGTGATATACTGTATATATATATACATACCAGTACACAGAATGTAATAAAAATGTATGTTAATTCCTCAGGAAAAAAAAAATTCGCAAGAACATAAGTTTCGTCCTACAGATTATAAACTCTAATTTGCCACAGGTGTTGAGAAATTCCAGAAGTTTGTTAAACTCAGTTCTGGTGGTTTTTTAGTGATGACAGGATGCATCCATGCAGCCTACGTGAATTACAAACCGGATTCCAAAAAAGTTGGAACATTAAACAAATTGTGAATAAAAACTGAATGCAATGATGTGGAGGTGTCAACATCTAATATTTTATTCAGAATAGAACACAAATCACAGATCAAAAGTTTAAACTGAGAGAATTTATCATTTTAAGGGAAAAATATGTTGTTTCAAAATTTCATGGCGTCAACAAATCCCAAAAAAGTTGGGACAAGTCCATTTTTACCACTGTGTGGCATCCCCCCTTCTTCTTACAACACTCAACAGACGTCTGGGGACAGAGGAGACCAGTTTCTCAAGTTTAGAAATAGGAATGCTCTCCCATTCATGTCTAATACAGGCCTCTAACTGTTCAATCGTCTTGGGCCTTCTTTGTCGCACCTTCCTCTTTATGATGCACCAAATGTTCTCTATAGGTGAAAGATCTGGACTGCAGGCTGGACATTTCAGTACCCGGATCCTTCTCCTACGTAGCCATGATGTTGTGATTGCTGCAGAATGTGGTCTGGCATTATCTTGTTGAAAAATGCAGGGTCTTCCCTGAAAGAGATGACGTCTAGATGGAGCATATGTTGTTCTAGAACCTGAACATAGTTCTCTGCATTAATGGTGCCTTTCCAGACATGCAAGCTGCCCATGCCACAAGCGCTCATGCAACCCCATACCATCAGTGATGCAGGCTTCTGAACGGAGCGTTGATAACAACTTGGGCTATCCTTGTCCTCTCTGGTCCGGATGACATGGCGTCCCAGTGTTCCATAAAGAACTTCAAATCGTGACTCATCTGACCACAGAACAGTCTTCCATTTTGCCACACTCCATTTTAAATGACCCCTGGCCCAGTGCAAACGTCTGAGCTTGTGGAGCTTGCTTAGAAATGGCTTCCTCTTTGCACTGTAGAGTTTCAGCTGGCAACGGCGGATGGCACGGTGGATTGTGTTCACTGACAATGCTTTCTGGAAGTATTCCTGAGCCCATTCTGTTATTTCCTTGACAGTGGCATTCCTGTTTGAGGTGCAGTGACGTTTAAGGGCCCGGAGATCACGAGCATCCAGTAGAGTTTTACGGCCTTGACCCTTACGCACAGCGATTGTTCCAGATTCTCTGAATCTTTTGATGATGTTATGCACGGTTGATGATGATAACTTAAAAGTCTTTGCTATTTTACGCTGGGTAACACCATTCTGGTATTGCTGCACTATCTTTCTGTGCAACAATGGTGGAATTGGTGATCCTCTTACCATCTTGGCTTCTGAGAGACACTGACACTCTGAGAAGCTCTTTTTATACCCAATCATGTTGTCAATTGACCTAATTAGTGTTAATTGGTCTTCCAGCTGTTCGTTATATGCTCAATTTCCTTTTTCCAGCCACTTATTGCTACTTGTCCCAACTTTTTGGGGATTTGTTGACACTGTGAAATTTTGAATCAACATATTTTTCTTTTAAAATGTTACATTTGGATGTAACATTTCTTCGGATGGTGCGTGCGCCAATTGCAGAACTTTGTACCCTGGTGCAATAAATTGCCAATAAAGATATATTCTATTCTATTCTATTTAACGGGGGTGTGGTCGTGAGATGGAGTAGTCACTTGCCAGTGCTCCGGTTAAAACCTAATTTTTAGCACCACCAAGCCCTCTACATTTACTTTTTTTTGCCTATTATCATGCACATGACTTCAATCAAACATTTCTTTTCAAGATTTTAAATTAAAAATGTCTCAAAAGTCAACAAGATCGAAGGACGCTGAGAAGGATGACGCTGGCCTAACCCTTGAGGCAATTACGTCGCTGCTCGAGGAGCACCGCGCGGCGCTGTCAGCTGAGTTCAAACAAACTTTCAACCAGCTGGAAGTCAAACTGGACCAGACCCGGCTCGCGGTGGAGGAACACGGCCAGCGTGTCTCATCACTGGAACTTGCTACTGACGACCTGAGCCAGCACATGACTGAGGTGGAAAACACCTGCTCAACTCTACAGGAGGAGAACGCCAGATTAAAATCTAAACTTGCAGATTTAGAAAGTCGAAGCAGACGGCAGAATATTCGTATTCTGGGCCTACCGGAGTCTATTGAGAGCGGACGTCCCACAGACTTCTTCTCCAACCTGCTGTGCGACATCTACGGGCATGACACGCTTCCATCTCCACCTGAACTGGACCGGGCTTACCGAACCCTCGCCCCGAAACCCGCCTCGGACCAGCGGCCGCGTCCGGTTATCCTGCGACTGCACCGGGTCCAGGTGAAGGAGCTCCTGATCCGGAAGGCTCGATGCAGAGGTAAACTTGAATACCGGGGGAAACCGGTGCGGATCGTGGAGGATTACACCACTGAAGTCCTTAACCAGCGTGTGGAATATAAAGACGTGAGGGCTGCGCTGTATTCTCTGGGTTTAAAACCTGCTCTGCTTTTTCGTGCTCGACTCCGTGTGACTTTACCTGATGGACACAGAAAGTGGCTAGGCTCTGTGGAGGAGGCGCAGAAGTTCATGGACACCTTACCTCAGGCTTCACAGCTTAAGTAATATTTAACTTTTCTTTTGACTGATGAGCAACACGCTGTTTCCGCACTGGCTTTGTTTATGTTTACACTTAACTTAAAAAAAATGTTTACACTAAACTTTTGTTTACATGAGGTGACGAACAGATGAGCAGGACTCTGCCCATACTCTCATTATTTGAGACTATTTAGTTTTCAGTAGGGATGCACCGATCCACATTTTTCACTTCCGATCCGATACAGATACTGTAAAACTGGGTATCGATCGATACCGATACTTTTCCGATCCGATACCATTCAGGTGCCTTATGAGGCTGTAATAAATTATTACAGCCTCAGCCACTAATATCCACTTTAAAGCAAGGAATAAAAAAACACGTTTTGTGTTAGCAGGATTTAATTGTAACTAAGAAACTTATCCAACATTAATAAAACTTACCTCAAGTTGCCTTTTTGGGCATGCATAAATATACAGTATTTGTATACACTGTACTTAGAGAGAAGATTAATCTTCTCTTGGCTGTGCAAATTCTGCTAACACAAAACGTGTAACTAACTACCGGTACTTTTAAGTACTGTAGTTACTTTCACCCAGTCTCTTTTTCATCACATGCTTCCAAAAGTCAACAATTATGTTTGTATTCTGCATCTGTCTGTTAGCAAAATATCTTATGAACAACTGAACAGATTTTGTTTAAACTTTCAAGAAATAATCACTGAAGGGCTCTCTACGACTGGTTGACTTTTAAAGTACATCCAATTGAAGATGGCTGCCACAGCTAACTGAACTTATACAACACAAAATTGACTACAACTCAGTCAATTTGACAAAAAATTTAGATAAAATTTGTGTGGTAGTAGCTGAGACTCATTCCCAAAGCATATTCAAGGGATTAGTAGAATGCATAAGATCTTTCTTTAAAATTACAACGTTATTTATTTGGAATCAATGGTGTCGTCTGTTAGCAAAATATCTCATGACCCGCTGGACAGATTTTGATTAAACTTTCAAGAGATAATCACTGAAAGGCTCTCTACGACTGGTTGACTTTTAAAGTACATCCAGTTTAAGATGGCTGCCACAGCCAACTGAAAACAACACAAAATTGACTACAACTCAGTCAATTTGACAAAAAATCTAGATGAAATGTGGTGCGGTAGTAGCTGAGACTCATTCCCAAAGCATATTCAAGGGACTAGTAGAATGCATAAGATCTTTCTTTAAAATTATAACGTTATTTATTTGGAATCAATGGTGCCGTCTGTTAGCAAAATATCTCATGACCCGCTGGACAGATTTTGATTAAACTTTCAAGAGATAATCACTGAAGGGCTCTCTACGACTGGTTGACTTTTAAAGTACATCCAGTTTAAGATGGCTGCCACAGCTCAGCCTTTTGTTTTTCATAATCCCACAGAGCTTTGGAGACATTTACAAGACATTCAAAAATATGCCTCACCTGTCCAACAGCATACAGGGGTTCACTTTGGATGTCATGGAATCACCTGCTGACAGCTTGGAGGAGGCTGCTTCTCAAAGTTTTGATGCCACTGTCCACACTGTTATCAGCGAGCAGGTGTTTAAAATGGTGACGGCTGGGATCACATCAGCTGCAGAGGAGCTCGCTGAGCTGATTTCTCTGGTTAACTCCTCAAAGGGTTCCAGCAAAGTCACAATCTTTTCCAGCAAACCCCACAGGTTGGCTGACAGTGTTCCTGACAAGTTGTTTAGCAGTTTCTGGGTTATCCCTTTAGCTTTCACGTTGTCCAGCGGAAGTTTACCTTGCTGTTGAAACGAGTCCAGAAGTGATTTCTGTCGGCTCCGTTTGTCTTTCTCCCGCCGGGCTAAACAATCGTCATGCTCTTTACTGTGGTCTTTTTCAAATGTTTCATCACGTTTGTGGTATTATATGACGCGACGGAGCTTCCTCCTCTCTGGACAGCGGCTCTGCAGACACGCACGCGGCTCTGCAGACACGTACACGTCGCTGCTGTCTTGCTTTGCGGTGCTTCAAGAGTAAAACACATCCACACAGCAGACATGTTCGCGGACATGCAAAAATCAATAAACTCTGACCGACTCTGATGCCAAGATGAAAAGTTGGTTAGCCGTTAGCCACAGTCCTCCAGTCCTCTCTGTGTTTACTCACGTTTTACCTGGCTGCAAGGGGCAAACTAGGAAATGGATTTCCTGAATGTGAGGCGGGTCTTACTACTCTGGGCTCATAAAACACGCCTCCGTTCAGGAAATCCATTCCATAGTTTGAAGACAACTGCAGTGTATCATGGATCGGAAAGATGGCAGTCTCTGCTCTGAAAATCCGATATGTAAACAAGGCTGGTATCGGATACCAATACCGATACTGGATCGGATCTGCCCCATCCCTAGTTTTCAGTGCCTTAAAAGAGTGCAGCTTTTTGGTTTTGTATTTAGGCACATAAATAATTGAAGCACTCATGGATAAAAATGGGTGAAATAAATAATGTTTTCAATATATTCTTTTGAACTATTAACATTTTTCCTCTTCTTGTTTACCTGTTGACTATCTTAAATTGAATCTTGAATTAATCTTAAATTGATTAAAGATTTAATTTAAGATTAGGATTAATTTAACTTTATGTTTGTGTTTGTGTGCTTTATTTTGTATGTGTGTGTGTGTACATACATTTTTGGCCTTGCATACTTTTAAACTATTTTGTGAGGTGCTTATACATTTTTTTTTCCTTTTATGATACTGGAGCACTAGTTTAAAAGTTAGACAGGAGACTTATTTTTATTTTTTTATGGAGCTTGCTGCTTCTGTTTTTTGCAGCTGTCCAGGGTGGGAAAGGGAGGGGGGTGGGGGGTCCATCACTGCCATTAATTTATATTTTCTTTCACTTTGCCAAGAACTGCACAGCCATCAACACATTAGACTGTATTACCTACCTTTCTTATACAAATTATTAGTAATATGAGTGGTCAGTTGGTGTTGTCAAGCTGGAACGTCAAAGGTTTGAACCACCCCGTCAAGAGAAGGAAGGTGCTTTCTCATTTAAAACAGTTAAATACAGGCATTGCTTTCCTGCAGGAGACTCACATTAGAAGTGACGATAGCAAACGATTACTGCAAACATGGCACGGGCAGAGTTTCCATTCCTCCTTTCGAGCAAAGGCTCGGGGCGTCTCGATCCTCATCAGTCAAGACATTTCATTTGAACCTTTTCAAGTTAACTCAGATAAATATGGTCGTTTTGTGATTGTTTCCGGTAAATTGTACAACACACCAGTAGTGCTAGTTAACGTTTATGCCCCAAATACGGATGATGTTGGTTTCTTTGAGAAATTATTTTCACTGCTCCCGGACCTAAACACATACTCATTGATACTCAGTGGTGACTTGAACTGCTGGCTGGATCCAGTTTTGGACAGATCCTCTACAAACCCTGCCACAGCCAGCAGATCGTCCCACACTATCCGTGCCTTTTTATCTAAGTATGGCCTATGCGATGTGTGGCGTTTTTTACACCCAGCTGAGAGAGAATATTCTTTTTTCTCTCATGTTCATCACTCATACTCGAGGATCGATTACTTCTTCACGGACAACAAACTTCTTCCCTCTGTCCATGGCCAACCGTTTGGGATACCCTTAAGGCCTATCTTAGGGGGCAAATCATTTCATATACAGCCCGGCTGAGGCAAAAATCTGAAAAAGAAAGAACTGATTTAGCCCAGCAGATAAAATAAATTGATAAACAATATGCTCAAAACAAATGCCCTAATCTTTACAAAAAAAAAGTAGAACTCAAAACTAAGTTTGACTTATTGACTACACACTCAATAGAACAATCACTTTTGAAAAGTAAATCAACATTTTACATACATGGAGAAAAGTCAGGAAAACTACTGGCAAATCAGTTGAAGGACGCCATGGCTAATTAAATCATCCCTAAGATCCAATTAAAGAACGACACCATAACTCTAGATCATTTACAAATTAACAAAGCATTTAAGGACTTTTATTCTCATTTATATACTTCAGAATCCCAAACCAACAAGAATTTATCTTTTCAGTTTTTTGAAAAGACCAATATGTCAAAACTCACACCCAACCTGAAAGATGCACTGGAGATCCCAATATCCCTGACAGAAATTGTGTCAGCTGTATCAGCAATGCAGTCTGGTAAATGTCCGGGTCCTGACGGCTTCCCTGCTGAATTTTTTAAGAAATTTTCTCCATTACTTTCCCCACTCTTACACTCGGTTCTCTCAGTCGTTTGACCAAGGATCCCTTCCGAAATCTTTCTTAGAGGCCTGCATTACCTTCATTGCAAAGAAAGGAAAAGACCCAACTCATTGTTCCTCTTATCGACCAATCTCCCTTTTAAATACAGATGCCAAAATTTTAGCCAAAGTTCTTGCTCAAAGGTTGGAAAAGATCCTTCCTTTCATCATATCAAAAGACCAGACTGGATTCATTAAAGGCAGGCACTCCTTTTTTAATATCAGACGCCTTTTGGACATTATTTATTCTCCTTCGGATACTGTTCCTGAGTGTGTTATTTCCCTTGATGCGGAGAAAGCATTTGATCGGGTTGAATGGGACTACTTGTTTAATGTTCTTGACAAATTTGGTTTTGGCCCCAATTTCATTACATGGGTGCAATTAATTTATTCACATCCCACCGCAACCATTCGTACCAACTCTCAGATATCGAAACCATTCAGTCTACATCGAGGAACTCGTCAGGGATGCCCACTGAGCCCCTTGCTCTTTGACCTGGCAATTGAACCTCTTGCCACTGCTTTGCGGTCCTGTGACACAATTTCAGGAATCTGGAGAGGCGATATGGAGCACAAGGTCTCCCTTTATGCTGATGACCTCTTACTAACTCAGATAAATATGGTCGTTTTGTGATTGTTTCCGGTAAATTGTACAACACACCAGTAGTGCTAGTTAACGTGTATGCCCCAAATACGGATTATGTTGGTTTCTTTGAGAAATTATTTTCACTGCTCCCGGACCTTAACACATACTCATTGATACTCAGTGGTGACTTGAACTGCTGGCTGGATCCAGTTTTGGACAGATCCTCTACAAACCCTGCCACAGCCAGCAGATCGTCCCACACTATCCGTGCCTTTTATCTAAGTATGGCCTATGCGATGTGTGGCGTTTTTTACACCCAGCTGAGAGAGAATATTCTTTTTTCTCTCATGTTCATCACTCATACTCGAGGATCGATTACTTCTTCACGGACAACAAACTTCTTCCCTCTGTCCGTGGCTGTGACTACCACAGTATTGTCATCTCAGACCATGCACCTGTGACTCTGTCTCTGTCCCTCCCTGACATTCCTCAAAGGAGTAGACAGTAGAGATTCAATTCAACGTTGCTGTCAAACAATGATTTCATTACATTTATAGAAAAATAAATAACCTTCTTTCTATCCATAAACAGAACCCCTGGGATCCCACTGTCAACCGTTTGGGATACCCTTAAGGCCTATCTTAGGGGGCAAATCATTTCATATACAGCCCGGCTGAGGCAAAAATCTGAAAAAGAAAGAACTGATTTAGCCCAGCAGATAAAATAAATTGATAAACAATATGCTCAAAACAAATGCCCTAATCTTTACAAAAAAAAAGTAGAACTCAAAACTAAGTTTGACTTATTGACTACACACTCAATAGAACAATCACTTTTGAAAAGTAAATCAACATTTTACATACATGGAGAAAAGTCAGGAAAACTACTGGCAAATCAGTTGAAGGACGCCATGGCTAATTAAATCATCCCTAAGATCCAATTAAAGAACGACACCATAACTCTAGATCATTTACAAATTAACAAAGCATTTAAGGACTTTTATTCTCATTTATATACTTCAGAATCCCAAACCAACAAGAATTTATCTTTTCAGTTTTTTGAAAAGACCAATATGTCAAAACTCACACCCAACCTGAAAGATGCACTGGAGATCCCAATATCCCTGACAGAAATTGTGTCAGCTGTATCAGCAATGCAGTCTGGTAAATGTCCGGGTCCTGACGGCTTCCCTGCTGAATTTTTTAAGAAATTTTCTCCATTACTTTCCCCACTCTTACACTCGGTTCTCTCAGTCGTTTGACCAAGGATCCCTTCCGAAATCTTTCTTAGAGGCCTGCATTACCTTCATTGCAAAGAAAGGAAAAGACCCAACTCATTGTTCCTCTTATCGACCAATCTCCCTTTTAAATACAGATGCGAAAATTTTAGCCAAAGTTCTTGCTCAAAGGTTGGAAAAGATCCTTCCTTTCATCATTTCAAAAGACTATACTGGATTCATTAAAGGCAGGCATTCCTTTTTTAATATCAGACGCCTTTTGGACATTATTTATTCTCTTTCGGATACTGTTCCTGAGTGTGTTATTTCCCTTGATGCGGAGAAAGCATTTGATCGGGTTGAATGGGACTACTTGTTTAATGTTCTTGACAAATTTGGTTTTGGCCCCAATTTCATTACATGGGTGCAATTAATTTATTCACATCCCACCGCAACCATTCGTACCAACTCTCAGATATCGAAACCATTCAGTCTACATCGAGGAACTCGTCAGGGATGCCCACTGAGCCCTTGCTCTTTGACCTGGCAATTGAACCTCTTGCCACTGCTTTGCGGTCCTGTGACACAATTTCAGGAATCTGGAGAGGCGATATGGAGCACAAGGTCTCCCTTTATGCTGATGACCTCTTACTAACTCAGATAAATATGGTCGTTTTGTGATTGTTTCCGGTAAATTGTACAACACACCAGTAGTGCTAGTTAACGTGTATGCCCCAAATACGGATTATGTTGGTTTCTTTGAGAAATTATTTTCACTGCTCCCGGACCTTAACACATACTCATTGATACTCAGTGGTGACTTGAACTGCTGGCTGGATCCAGTTTTGGACAGATCCTCTACAAACCCTGCCACAGCCAGCAGATCGTCCCACACTATCCGTGCCTTTTTATCTAAGTATGGCCTATGCGATGTGTGGCGTTTTTTACACCCAGCTGAGAGAGAATATTCTTTTTTCTCTCATGTTCATCACTCATACTCGAGGATCGATTACTTCTTCACGGACAACAAACTTCTTCCCTCTGTCCGTGGCTGTGACTACCACAGTATTGTCATCTCAGACCATGCACCTGTGACTCTGTCTCTGTCCCTCCCTGACATTCCTCTAAGGAGTAGACAGTGGAGATTCAATTCAACGTTGCTGTCAAACAATGATTTCGTTACATTTATAGAAAAAGAAATAACCTTCTTTCTATCCATAAACAGAACTCCTGGGATCCCACTGTCAACCGTTTGGGATACCCTTAAGGCCTATCTTAGGGGACAAATCATTTCATATACCGCCCGGCTGAGGCAAAAATCTCAAAAAGAAAGAACTGATTTAGCCCAGCAGATAAAAGAAATTGATCAACAATATGCTCAAAACAAATGCCCTAATCTGTACAAAAAAAAAGTAGAACTCAAAACTAAGTTTGACTTATTGACTACACACTCAATAGAACAATCACTTTTGAAAAGTAAATCAACATTTTACATACATGGAGAAAAGTCAGGAAAACTACTGGCAAATCAGTTGAAGGACGCCATGGCTAATTAAATCATCCCTAAGATCCAATTAAAGAACGACACCATAACTCTAGATCATTTACAAATTAACAAAGCATTTAAGGACTTTTATTCTCATTTATATACTTCAGAATCCCAAACCAACAAGAATTTATCTTTTCAGTTTTTTGAAAAGACCAATATGTCAAAACTCACACCCAACCTGAAAGATGCACTGGAGATCCCAATATCCCTGACAGAAATTGTGTCAGCTGTATCAGCAATGCAGTCTGGTAAATGTCCGGGTCCTGACGGCTTCCCTGCTGAATTTTTTAAGAAATTTTCTCCATTACTTTCCCCACTCTTACACTCGGTTCTCTCAGTCGTTTGACCAAGGATCCCTTCCGAAATCTTTCTTAGAGGCCTGCATTACCCTCATTGCAAAGAAAGGAAAAGACCCAACTCATTGTTCCTCTTATCGACCAATCTCCCTTTTAAATACAGATGCCAAAATTTTAGCCAAAGTTCTTGCTCAAAGGTTGGAAAAGATCCTTCCTTTCATCATATCAAAAGACCAGACTGGATTCATTAAAGGCAGGCACTCCTTTTTTAATATCAGACGCCTTTTGGACATTATTTATTCTCCTTCGGATACTGTTCCTGAGTGTGTTATTTCCCTTGATGCGGAGAAAGCATTTGATCGGGTTGAATGGGACTACTTGTTTAATGTTCTTGACAAATTTGGTTTTGGCCCCAATTTCATTACATGGGTGCAATTAATTTATTCACATCCCACCGCAACCATTCGTACCAACTCTCAGATATCGAAACCATTCAGTCTACATCGAGGAACTCGTCAGGGATGCCCACTGAGCCCTTTGCTCTTTGACCTGGCAATTGAACCTCTTGCCACTGCTTTGCGGTCCTGTGACACAATTTCAGGAATCTGGAGAGGCGATATGGAGCACAAGGTCTCCCTTTATGCTGATGACCTTTTACTTTTCATTTCTCATCCGACTGACACGCTGCCTTCCGTTTTATCATTACTTGAGGAATTTGGAATAAATTCTGGTTACAAATTAAACCTGAGTAAAAGTGTAATTTTCCCTGTTAATACCCTGGCGCAGACTCTTGACTTTAGTAAATGGCCTTTTAAAATTGAGAAGATAAAATTCTCTTACCTGGGTGTTACAGTTACGAGGAGGTATAAAGATTTATATCAAGAAAATTTTGTCTCTCTGTTGAATCAGACAAAGCAGGCATTATCCCGATGGTCACCGCTTTCCACTTCCCTCATAGGCCGTATTAACTCAGTCAAGATGGTCACTTTACCTAAGTTTTTATATCTCTTTCAAAATATTCCTGTTTTTATCCCTGGTTCATTCTTTGTTCAGTTAGATTCCATCATTTCATCATATCTGTGGCAAGGAAAACGTCCACGCTTAAATAAGACACATCTCCAAAAAACTAAGGCCGCAGGCGGTCTTGCCCTTCCAAATTTCCGCTTTTATTATTGGGCAGCAAACTTGCACTGTCTAGCATTCTGGTCATTCTATTACAACAGGCCTGACAGCCCTGACTGGGTAGAGATGGAGTCACAGTGTTCTGGGAAATGGTCCTCCGTGGCTTTCTTGGGATCCTCACTCCCGCTTCCACCACTTACAACTGTTATAAATCCAGTTATAAAACACTCACTAAAAATCTGGGCACAATTTCGTAAATGTTTTGATTTCTCTAGTTTCTCTCTCTATAGCCCTATCATGTCTAACCAACTTTTCAAACCCTCATCTCAGGACTCTGTTTTTAAAGAATGGCAAAGAAGGGGTATAGTACGCTTCAATGACTTGTTTCTCAATAACACTTTAGCTTCATTTCAACAACTATGTGAAAAATTTAGTCTTCCCCAGTCCAATTTTTTTAGGTATCTCCAAATACGGCACTTTATTACTCTTCATTTGTCCAGCCTCTCCATTTCAACTGATAGCAGTATTGTTGACACTATTCTTTCTCTAGACCCAAATAAAAAACAGTCCATTTCATTCATTTACAGTAAACTATTGGATTTGAAGCGTGCTTCCTCAGATAAAATCAAAGCTGCTTGGGAAGAGGATCTCGGCTCCTCTATTTCAGAGGACTCTTGGACCTCCATACTCAAACTGGTGAGCTCCAGTTCTCTCTGTGCTAGACATTGTCTAATACAATTTAAAGTGGTGCACAGAGCTCACATCTCTAAACTGAAATTGTCCTCTATGTATCCTGATGTCAGCCCATACTGTGTGAGATGCAAACATGCTGAAGCCTCTCTCTCCCATATGTTTTGGTTTTGCCCATCTCTGAACAAATATTGGCGGGAAATCTTTCAGACTTTATCACGTGTACTAGATACACGTCTGAATCCTGACCCACTGATTGCTCTGTTTGGTCTTGTAGAGGGCATGACAAACCTAAATAAAAACCAACAACACGTAATATCGTTCACCTCTCTCCTGGCCAGACGAGCTATTTTGCTAAGGTGGAAAGAACCGTCTCCACCCACTCACGCTCAGTGGTTGGCTGACATCATGTCCTGTTTAAAGCTGGAGAAAATCAGATTCACACTCCAACAGAAAGAGGGTAAATTTGAGAATGTTTGGGGACCTTTCCTGAATCTATTCCAGTCTCTTTGACAACACAACTCATTCAGGATAATGCAGTCTCTTGGCTATTTTACCTTTTATTTATTTTTTCCTTTTCCTTTTGGCAGTGATTGGGTAGGGATTATTTTTTATTTTATTTTTTCCCTTTGGTGTGGATTATAATGTACATGCTGCAATTCAGATTGACTCAGTTTAATAATATCTTCACTAATGATTACATGCAAATGTTTCATTACCATCTTTGCCGTTTAATGATTTTAGTTTTTTTTTTAAGAAAAAAAAAAAAGACCTTGAATTTGAAAAACTTTAAGTGGGTGGGAAGTCCTAAAATACTGTAAGCTGATTTGTAATCAGTTATTAACTAAAATTAAACTCAGAAACACTAATATATATTCAGCTAACACATTTTTTTAGGCGTTCTTGTAGTTATATTTTAATTAAATTCAGCTCGCGCTCTGTATGGGTGCGCGCTTCGTGTTATTTACGTTCTAAAATAAGCTGATTTGTAATCAGTTATTAACAAAAATTAAACTCAGAAACACTAATATATATATTCAGCTAACATATATATTTTTAGGCGTTTCTGTAGTTATATTTTAATGAAATTCACCTTGTGCTGAAAGGCGGAAATGCTCTGTATGGGTGCGCGCTTCGTGTTATTTAAACTGGGCCCGGGAGCTCGGCTCGCTTAGAACCTCAGTCGGTCGGGTTCTAAAACTCGGGCTGACGCCGGCCTGAAAAGGCAACTGCAAACAAGACGAACCCGGGTTAGAAGCCGGGTCGGGCCGGGCTGGGCCGGGGAGGGCTGTGCAGTGCGAAAACGGCTTATGTGAGTACCGGTAAGCCATTTATGGTGCTAAGTTTGTTGTGGCTCCTGGAATGATGAAGTCCTTTGGATGAAAGATAAACATTTCAACAACAAAACAAAAAAAAGAAACTGAATTAACGTTGTTGGATTTGTTTTACCTGGATTATTGAGCATGAGCTTTGATATATTTACTGTGTGATGATGGTGCACTACACGGCCCCTTGTTTAGAGATATAAACTCCCGTGGTCATCTGTTAGTGATGAGCTGTGATAAAGTCACAACCCAAACAGCACGTTCTGTGGCAGCAGAGCTGAGGGAATCTGTAGAAAATGAGCTTCACTGCCTTTGTAGAGTGTCATGACGGGGATAGGACGAGAAGTTCTTGGTGGAGAGCAGTTTGTCTCTCACTGGCTCAAATGTCTCCTGGTTCTGTCCTGTGATTTCTCCAGGTTTTAATGAGAGCCTGCTGCTCCCCCATGCCAGATAGCTACTAGAACCACAGACTGATCAACAAAGCAGCTGAAGGACCAGAACCTCTTCAGAAGATAAGACTCTGCTCAGCTCCTTCTGGGGCACAGCATCAGTGTTTGTGCTCCAGTCCAGTCTGCTTCAGATGGACTCCCAAGAGTCTGTATGTGTCCACAGCCTCCAGTTCCTCCCCATGAAGAACGTTTGAAACAATTTCAGCCAGTGCCTCAGCAGAACCTATCTGTCTGTCTGTGTGTGTGTGTGTCCGCCCGCCCGTGCGTGCGTGTGTGTACCTACTTGCCCAGTTGGTTCTTTGAGAGGTCCAGAGTCTTGAGCTGAGAACATGTCCACTTATTGGGAGCTGGGAGCGATGAGATGAGGTTCCCACACAATCTCAACGAGACGATGGCCTAAGGGGGGAGGAGGGGGGAGAAACTGTGAACCAAACCACCAGGTTCCTCTCCTCAAGAACTATCAGCTGGAACACAAGGATATCGTGGAACACCCATCATGAACACACACACAGGAGCTTCTCAGACCTGGTTCTGAAGCTTCTGAACTTTTAATCCCTTCTGCTTACTAACCCATGTAGATGATTGTGGATGTGGTGGGGGGAACATTTGGTGAAGGTCTACTCACTTGTGTTGGTTTAATCCAAAGATACTGATGTTTAGAAAGATACACACCAGCTCCTGTGATGATTCCTACCTCCAATTCAAAGATATAAGAAGGCAGCTCCTTCAGGCGGTTGTTAGAGAAGTCCACCTCCTTTAGATGAGTCCTCCAGAAGATGGAGATGGTGTCTGGGAGACTCTCAAGTAAATTGGAAGAAGCTTTGCATCGTTTCTACAAAGGAGGAGACAAAAAATATTAATTTGTGGTACTATGAGGACATCTTTCTTGTACCTTAACAGTTTATACGTTAAAAGATAAAGGCATTTATCATTTCATGATTAGCTGTGGTCAGGTCTTTCTTGGTCGGGTATTGAAAGTCCAGGAGAAATCCTCTGGGTGTGGTTGGCCCTCCCCACAGGCAAGCCTTTATCATACAGGTGGTGCTGGATATCATATTTTTCTAAATTCCAAGGACAGCTCTTTAGTTTTGTTGACATTGAGAAACAGACTGTTGTCTGCATAGCTGTTCCACCTCAGCTATACGAGATGTTTCATCATCCCTGCTGATGAGTCCCAACACTGTCAGTCATCAGCAGCTTTCATGTCCTGGTTTGTGTTGAATTTAGCAGAACAGTAAGGTTTGAACAGTGAAGATCACAGGACCGAGTACACCTCCCTGAGGAACCTCTGTGTGCCATCTGATGGAGGCTTATGTTCAACACAAACGGTGTGTTGTCCTCCAGACATGAAGTCCAATACCCTGTTCTTCATTTTGTTATGAAGATGACAAGAAATTTAACATTTCCTTTAATAAATACAGTATTTTCTGGACTATTAAGTTGCACCTTTATAGAAGTCGCTTTGTCCGATTATTGTCAATAAATTGGAAAAATCCATAAACAGGTCGCACCTTTATATAAGTCGCATCTATTATGCGTCACCGCTATGCGACGCGTCAGCGCGTCATTTGCCCTGCTGAAAATGACGACAACAGAAGCATGCACGGAAGGACTTTTCACAAGATTAACATGGTAAAAACAATTATTTGTCTGCTGAAAATTATAGCAAACATGTGTCTTAGCTTACTGTTCCTTAATAAATTCACGTAATGGTCAAATCTGCTAGATTTAAATTTTTTCGCTTTGAAAAAGTACAAGGAAACACAACGAAGCTAACCGCAACACATTTACGTCTATAATACATCGAATTTTATCTCAAATAACTCCAACAGTAAATGTACATCTAGTGATTACTTTCTGTAAGTTTGCAAAAAAATCTGCTGTGTGGTTTATGAGCTATTTGCTCAAACGTACAAGAAAAAATCAACAAAGCTAACCGCGACACATTTACGTCTATAAAACATCAAATTTTATCTCAAATAACTCCAACAGCTAACAGTTTGTAAATGTACATCTAGTGATTACTTTCTGTAAGTTTGAAAAAAAATCTGCTGTGTGGTTTATGAGCTATTTGCTCAAACGTACAAGGAAAAACAATGAAGCTAACCGCGACACATTTACGTCTATAAAACATCAAATTTTATCTCAAACATCTCATAAAGCTAATCAGTTGTAAATATCCATCTAGTGATTACGTTCTGTAAGTTTGATCAAAATATGTCCTGTGGTTCTTGAGCTATTTTGCTAACAAACACTGAGCTAACAGCGAAGTAGATAGTTCATACCTCCAGAGCAAGAGGCCGGGCTGTGACAGAGTGAATCCGTCCAGAGGAGGCTCTCGTCGGACACATGAGGTGGGAATGGTTGGTGGACTCTCTGGAAGTGTCAGTCAGACCTCCAGAAGGAGGCGATCGGGCTGCGACAGACTGAGTCCGTCCAGAGGAGGCTCTCGTCGGACACATGAGGTGGGAACGGTTGATGTACCCTAGCGGACAAAGGTGGTACTGCACCCCTAGCGGCCAAAAGTGGTACTGCACCATTTTTGCCAAAATGGAAAAACGGTCATATCTGAACCAAAAATTGGTCTAAAATATGGGAAAAAAATCCAAAAACAAGTCTCACCTCTATAAGTCGCAGGGCATGCAAATTAGGCAAAAAGGTGCGACTTATAGTCCGGAAAATACGGTATGTTGAATTATAGAAATTATTTTACGCATTTATCCCCGGAACATCAAATATGGAAAACAATATCCAGAATATTGTGTTTTAAATGAAAGAAAAGCAGACCGTGGTCTTTAGGCAGGTGGGTTTCTCACCAGTGGGCAGGCCCAGGGGTCAGGGAACGAGCTCAGCTTGTTCCTGCTCACGTCCAGAGAGCAGAGGGACTTCAGACAGTACATGAGTGATGAGGGAAGACTGCTCAGGGCGTTATCAGACACATCCAGCTCCTCCAGCTTACGGAGACCGATCCAGTTCACATCTGACACAACAGAATTCAACAAGATGAGTCCATTTCAGAACAAAACACTAATTTTAGGTGACTCATGGGACTGGCAGCCTGTTTCAGTTGGTTTCAGTGTAAATATTTGTCCTTTGTGGCGTTCTGACGTCAGAGTAGTAATAAATAAAAACAGTTCTAAGATGAGTTGGAGCGTACCGGCAGGGATGTCAAACAAAACTGTGAGCTGGTTTTTGGCAGCACAGAGGTTCTGAAGGTGGATCAGATGGAGCAGTCCAGTTGGTAAACTTTTCAGCTGGTTCTGGTAGAGATTTACCTGCTGCAAACTGAAGAAAGAACGCCATTAATCGGGATAAAAACATTAACTTTGACGCACAGCTTTCAGGATGACTTTTGGCTTTAATCACCGGAGGAGATATTCATCCCGACTGGACACAGTCAGAAACGCACCTGGAGCAGATGACATCCTGGGAGTTCTGAGCAAAAGGAAGCTCTTTCAAAACATTATCAGAAAGGTCCAAAGTCCGAAGGTGGATCAGACCCCAGGGGACCACGGAGGGCAGAGTAGCCAGACCGTTGGACGACAGGTCCAGGTGGGTGATCCGTGAGCAGACGTCCAAGAACCAGTCCAGCTCCAAGAAGGGCAGCTGCAGACCGCTCCAATACACACCAACAGCCTAAACACACACACACACGTCAGGAGTTTACCGTATTTTCTGGTGTATAGGTCGCACCGGTGTATTGGTCGCGTTGTCCAATTATCACCAATAGATTGGAAAAATCCCTAGATAGGTCGCACCTACGTTTAGCTCTGCTGCAAATGTCTGCCACAGGAGCGCACAGCAAGGCTTTTAAGAAGATTAACACTTAAAAACAATTATTTGTTTGATAAAAATTATAGCAAATATGTGTCTGAGCTGAACTTTTCCTTAATAAATGAACGTAATTGTGAAATGAGCTGGATTTAAAAATTTGTTTCGCCGAAAGTGATAACAAGCCATATATAGGTCGCACCGGTGTATAGGTTGCAGGCCTTGAAAAAAACATAAAAGGTGCGACCTATACACCGGAAAATACGGTAGTCTCTAAAAGGATTAAAAACCTCGATCGGTTTGGTTGAACTCTCTCTGCGTTTCTTCCCAGCAGCACCTGCTTCAGCGCCTGCAGCGGGGAACATGTGGACCTGGACTTTATGAACCCAGTCCGAGCTGCGATGCAGATGATTTATTGTACGGGACTGCAGCCCATTTTGGTATAAAATGACATGAGCTATGAGCTAAGGCGCAGCTTGGTCCAGGCTCGGGTAGATGGGTCCTCTGTTCACATCAAGGCTTGAAGAAGAGTCAGATGCATGCTGGGATACACCAAAGTGGACAATGTGGTGATAATTAGACACGAACAACAAACTGCTGGGTACAGAGCGGGGGTACGATCCGACCAGCACCTGGTTCTAAAGTTACAAATCTTTCATTACAGTTAGAAATATTTCAAACAGTGGTTTGATCATTTCAGGCTGATGAAGGGTGGAAGCAGTAATGGTCTGTAAAGGTCCACCAGCCACCTACTGTGTAAACCAGTGTTCTGGTCCTTGAGGAGCCGCCGTTCTGCAGGTTTTAGATGTTTCTCTGCTTCTGGTCCCTGAAAATCACTGAACCAGGAGTGTTGGAGCAGGAAAACATCTCAAACCTGCAGGACAGAGGTCCTGGAGGACTAGGACTGGACACCACAGACGGCAGGAGACTACTTCAGTTAGGGTTGGGATCAGGTTTCTGGGTTTAGGACTTTAGGAGACTTTGACAGATCAGGACTTCAGTTCAGATCCAGTCTAAACTCTGAATGAGAATCAAAATGAAACATTTGGAAGCTGCATTTGTGGAAAAAATGCAGCTTCATATATTCATCTTATTTTATTAAGAGAGTCAGTAACTACAATTTAAAAGGATTATCAATGTTTGTAATACCAAAAATTAGAACAAACTCAAAGGAACGATGCACATCAGTTCAAGGAATAAAACTGTGGAATGTTTTGGATAAAAGTTGTAAAAACGCTTCCTCAATGTTTTTGTTTAAGAAAATGGTAAAAAGTAGTCTATTGAAAAAATATGAAATTGTTTAGCTTATTCTTTTGAAATCGGTTGTTCTTGGCACGGAGTCAGTTTTTGACTTGTTATGTTATATAATGCCTATTTAAGTTTGAATGTAATTTATGTATTTTATTTTATAAGTATTTTCTTTTTTTTTAAAGGAGCAGATGTTATAAGATTTTATCTTCTTTCTGCTTCCTTTCATTTTCTTTGTAAATTGTATTTTTTGTTTTGTTTTAATATTTACTCAATTTTAACTGAAAATGAATAAAGTTTGATTAAAAAAAATAAAAAAATTAAAATTAAAATAAAAAGACATAACTCCTGCAGGAAATCCTTTCCTGCAGCGTGCGTGTTTGTTCACACAGGTGTCACCTGGAGAACACCTGGTCCAACAGGTTCCTGCCATCACTAAAACCTGTCAGAACCACAGCCCTGAGTTGTGGACACGGACCTCCTCTCCGTTTCCTCCAGTCGTTTCCTGTAGTTTCTGTCTGAGCAGACGTTTGCTGAAGTCTGGGAAGTCCATCAGAGTGTACGAAGAGAAGCCTGCTCCGTTCTCCAGCAGGAAGTGAGCGATGTCTTCATGACCTGCAGGACAAAACATGGTGTTTAGTCTCAGAGAGGAAGGGGCTGGGAATGTCTCCTGATCACTTAGTGCCCGGACAAAAACAGACGCTTTGCTTTAAAGATCATTTCTGAACGAGTTCCTTTAGATGTTCCACATTCTGGATTAGTCAGTGAGGGAGATGGTTCCTTGGCTGCAGCAGCCGTGGAACATCTTCCTCCTCTGTTCAGACTTTGAGCAGCACTAATGTTTTTTTTTTTTTTTTTCATAATTCAAGTTGATTTAATTTATTATAAAACAATGAGAAAACTGAAGCTACAAATTTTGTAAAGCAACATCTGTGTCACTGCCTGAACATCTGGCCTGACCGAACACACAGCAACGAGCTGAAACCCACGAAAAGAGCATGTAAACAACACCCGAGGCCACGAGGAGAGCATGTAAAGGACCCCCAGGAGAGCATGTAAAGGACCCCCAGGAGAGCATGTAAAGGACCCCCGAGGCCACGAGGAGAACATGTAAAGGACCCCCAGGAGAGCATGTAAAGGACCCTCGAGGCCACGAGGAGAACATGTAAAGGACCCCCAGGAGAGCATGTAAAGGACCCCCAGGAGAGCATGTAAAGGACCCTCGAGGCCACGAGGAGAG
>JBBPBX010020238.1:0-15909 GCA_038048925.1 Garcialebias charrua | reverse complement strand
GCATGTAAAGGCCCCTGGGTGAGCATGTAAAGGACTTCCGAGGCTACAAGGAGAGCATGTAAAGGACCCCCGGGAGAGCATGTAAAGGCCCCCCGAGGTCACAAGGAGAGCATGTTAAGGACCCCCAGGGCCAGGTTCAACGGTCCAGTTCTTTACCACACTGCAGCTCCTGGCTCACCCTGTAAACTTCAGGAAACAACAAATAACCATGACACAGCCTTGGTAAGCCTTTTAAACGACAAGGAAGAGGAGCATGGACCAGTTCTGGACTTCTTCATTAATTGGTGCAAAAAATCAAAATTGGTTCTGAACACGGACAAAACAAAATAAATGACTATTGACTTCAGGATCTTCAGTCATTCTCTCCAACAACCATTAAAATTAATGGAGAGCAGATTGAAAATGTCTCGTGCTACAAGTACCTGGGCGTGGTTCTGGAGTGGGACTCATGGGCTGACCTTATTAGCACCAAGGCTCAGCAGAGGATGTATTTTTTAAAGAAACTGGGTTCTTTTAGAGTCAATAACTCAATGCTTTTAATGTTTTATTCTGCTTTTGTTGAAGGTATTTTAACGTTTTGTAACAGCTGTTGGTTTGGCAATGCTACAGAGGCTCAGAAGAAATCCTTGAGAAGTATAGTAACCAACCACTGCCAGCAAACTGTTAGGGACCACTCTGCCAAGTATGGAAAAGATATGGACAGAGTTATGAGGAAGGCAAACAAGATTATAGCAGACGACACACATCCCCCAAGATCTTCATTTGAGTTGCTTCCTTCAGGGCGAAGGTACGGCCTTCCTTTATTCTCAAGAAACAGAACAAAATTTTCTTTCATACCACAAGCAATTAAATCAATAAATAATACTAAGGTATCATGAATTACTGAGCACAAACGTCTTTGCTGTAATGATGGATGTTAATGTCATGTTTGTATAAGTATGTCCTTTATGTCAATGCCTGCTGACAATGTTGCAAACTAATTTCCCTACGGGGACAAATCAATCAATCAATCAATCAATCAATCAATCAATATCAATCTATCTATCTATCTATCTATCTATCTATCTATCTATCTATCTATCTATCTATCTATCTATCTATCTATCTATCTATCTATCTATCTATCTATCTATCTATCTATCTATCTATCTATCTATCTATCCATCTATCTATCTATCTATCCATCTATCCATCTATCTAATAACAACAGTAAACAAACAAGTTTGTTAAATATTAGACAAATAGGAACATGTAACATCTTCTGATGGCAATTAATGACCAGTCACCATCAGGCTGAGGCTCAGGACCAGAAGGTCTCGGGTTCGATCCCCGGTCACAGCATACCTCGTTCTGTCCCTGGGCAAGACACTTAACCCTGAGTTGCTCCCGGTAGGACTGGCAGCGCCTTGCATGGCAGTCTACCACTACCGGTGTATGAATGTGTGTATGAATGGGTGGATGGTTGGTACTGTGAAGCGCTTTGGGGCCCCTCAAAAGGGGCTGTAAAGCGCTATATAAGTAAGCTCCATTTACCATTTACCATTTACAGTACCATTAAAGGTCATGTGTCTGCAAAAATCTCATGCACCACTGGATGGATTTACATAAAACTCTCAAACAATAATCACTGGTTATTTGTCTACAACTGGTTATCTTTAGAGTCAACTCCATTCAAAATGGCTGCTGCAGCTAAGGCTTGGTGTGGTAGTAGCTGAGAGTCACACAAGCCCTTAACATTTAACAAAACATAGGAAGAAGCTTCTTGGACTTTCAGGCATAGTTCTGAAGTAAACTGGTCTGATGGCTCCTACCTGCTCGAGCGGCGGCGTACAGCGGCTGCCCGGTGATGACGGCAAACTCATTACTGTGGACGGCGAAGTCTCGGACGTCTGCATCATAACCCCTGACGAGCAGACGGACCACGTCCAGGTGACCCTGCTGACTGGAAGTGACCAGCATGCAGTTCACCAGGTCTCTCCTCAGACACACACCTGGAGATGAGAACCCAGACACAGTCAGATGAGGAGGAATCATATGAGCAGGAAGCGATGGAGCTGGGCAGCAGGTCCCCCAAGACCCGACCCACGATCAGACGAACAGATACGGCTTCAGCTGGGAAATCGTTTCTACACCTTCACATCTAAAGGTGAAACTGAACCACTGAACCATAGATCCATGACAGAAGAGACCAGCCCGATCAACGGGCCATGACTGTGATGTTCTCACCAGGAACAGAATCCAGGAGTTCTTTCACCAGGCTGGCAGAACCACGCTGAGCTGCCAGAACAGCTGGGTTGCTCTGTGACGGTTCCTGGGGTACCGGGATCCGGGCTTCTTTCAGAAGGTACTGAACGCTCGTCAGGTCTCCATGCCGAGTGGCTACAGACAGGAGACGGACCTGCAGCAAAACACACAAGAACTTTTCAGTAAAACGTCAAAACTGTGACCAACAGAACCTCCTTCAGCAGCAGAACCCTCAGTGGTTTTCTGCAGGACCGTCAGTCCCTCTCATGGTTCTGGGGGAGTTCTGGCCCACTCTTCTCTCCAGCGTTGCTTCAATCCATTGAGGGTTCTGCTTAGTTTCCTGAAAGTCCCAGCACAGAGTCTCAGGCTCAGGTTCTGGACTCTGACTGGACTGATGCGGTACCTTGGTTCTGTTCTTTCTGACCCGTTCTGCTGTAGATCAGCTCCTGCATTTGGGATTATGGTTCTGTTGGACCCAGTTTGGTCCAAGCTTCAGCTGTTGGACAGATGGACTCATCTGACTCCAGAACCTTTTGGTCACCAGAGGCGTTCCTGGTCCACTCAGTGACTGACAGGAGCCCAAACCATCAGCCCTCCACCACCGTGCTGACAGCTGGGAGGCGCCGTTTGCTGCAGTGCATTCTGGGTAAACCTCTGTAGGCTGGACACAGTTTTCACTCCCAGCCTTAATGATTTGTTTCTGTTAATAAAGAATGACTCGGTAGAACCTGATAAGTGTTTTTGTTCACTTCAGGTCCGATTTGGATCCTTTAGATTCAGAACCTGATAAAGACCAGATGAGTTTGATCAGGTCCTGAAACCCTGGAAATGAGGGAGGCGGACTTGGTTTTTAAAGGACTTTACACATTGTTTTTATCTTTACAGATACATTTTAATACAAACTTCTGAAATGGGAACGGTGTATCTTCCTGTCTGGGTTGTATCAGACCACTTCAACAGTTTTTTTATGTTCTTTTGGTTCAGAACCGAGTAGAGTCCAGTTCAGACTTACTCCATCAGGATGGATCCCAGCAGAACACTCCACACAGCAGGCCTGCTGAATCAGCTCCCTGGCAGCTTCTTCATCTCCACGTTCATAAGCTGCTTCAATGTTCTCCAGAGACGAAGGAAGAACCGCTTCAGGGTCAGGATCGGTGGTCGAGACCGGTGGAGCCCTGGCTCCTGTTTCCTCTCCGGTACCTGATGGGCCAAAGACAGGAGAAGATACAAACTGATAAAACAGCCCATTCATTCCTAAATGTCCTCAGTGTTCTCAGATCGTCTCCGCTGATTGGATCTGGACCATCAGAACACACAGTGATAGTGTAGATGTAATAATAACTTCGCACGCAGGTTCCTTCGATTCAAACCCAAAACCTGATCCGTCCTCACATGGAAACATCCACACCCTGCATAAAAAACGGGTCTACAAAAACTGCATCAAAGAGCTCCAAACATCTGTCCAACACACTGTCTGAAGGTCAGACTCTGTCCAACACACTGTCTGAAGGTCAGATCCTGTCCAACATTCTGTCTGATCCTGTCCAACACGGTCTTAAGGTCAGACTCTGTCCAACACATGGTCTAATTCTGTCCAACACACGGTCTTAAGGTCAGACTCTGTCCAACGCATGGTCTGTAGGTCTGATCCTGTCCAACATTCTATCTGATCCTGTCCAACACAGGTCAGACTCTGTCCAACACACAGTCTGAAGATCAGATTCTGTCCAACATTCTGTCTGATCCTGTCCAACACGGTCTGAAGCCGTCGGTTACGTTTCGTAACCCTAGATTCTATGAGTGTGGGCGTAGCCCTTTAAGCCACGCCTATTGAGTTTTACCCCTGTGCTTCGCACCAACATTGAAAGCTTCTAGTCCACGCCCACCTGCTGTTGGCCCACGCCCTCGGTCCATAAGAACCCCTCCTGACCGAGGAACTGCTCCCAAAAGGCAATAACAATTTTTTTCAGCCAGAAGGCCCAGTGGGGCCTCAAAAGGCTTAAAGGGCTACGCCCACACTCATAGAATCTAGGGTTACGATACGTAACCGACGATCTATTTTCTGTGCACGAGGACATCCTGCTGTCGACGCATGTGAACAAAATGCTTCAGAACTTTGTGCACTGTTAATAACTCCAACACGTTTATGTGAAGAGACGTGCCGGGCGGCCATGTCCCGTCCACCGTCTGAGATTGACATGTCCCTCCCCCCAACCGGAAAGAGACGCATCGGTAAAGACCGCCTTCCGTGACGTCACTTTGCCCAAGGAAACCCCTTCTGACAAGAGTCCTGGGATTCCCCCAGAACACAAGGTCCGTTCTCACTGAGGGGGGGGATCGTGACTCGGCGTCTTTTGTGACGTACAGGGTCTATTCTCTGATGAATAAACCACATCTGTAGCTTCCGCATGTGCAATAAAACGAGTTTTATTACAGCGTGACCGGCGGCCATCATCTCTAACAGCCGCATAATTGTTATCGCAGACACCGTTCTGTGGGGCTGGACACGCTGAAGGAGTGACGTCAGCGACTCCTTCCTCTGATCTGAGAGGCGAGCTGAGCTCTCATGCTCACGGAGCAGAGATTCACGCCTAAATAAACTGTTTGTTGTGCTGGTGAAGTGGAGCTCTTTTCCCAATTTATGGCAAAGCCCAATTGGGTCAAATGATTCACTAAAATCAGCGTCTGTTCTGTTGCTTCTGCCTTCGACCGAGACAGAAGCAATAGATCGTCGATATAATAGATTATCCTCAGCCCCTGCGACCGCAGCAGGTTTAAGGCTACCTCGATGACCTTCGTGAAAGTTCTCGGCGCAAGCGCGTACCCGAAGGGGAGGCGCTTGAACTCGTAACAGGTTCCCTGAAAGGCGAACCTGCGGAATTTTCTGTGTTTCTTTACAATCGGTACATGGAAGTAAGCGTCTCTGAGATCGATTATTACAAACCAGTCCCCTTACGTCACACACTCGAGCACACGTTTTATCGTCAACATATGAAATGGACGTTTCACAATGTATTTGTTGAACGCCGACAAATACAGAATCGGTCTGAGACCCCCGGATTTCTTGGGGACCAGGAAATATTTCGAATAAAACCCGGTCCGTTCCTCGCCTGAGGGGACCCCGGAAATGACGTTCTTGGATCAAAAGTTCCTGTAGTTCTGATCGTAGCGACTCCCCCTGAGCTGGGGACGTGAGTTTTGTCTCCACAATCCCATTGAAACTGGGCGGTGTCCCTGCAAACTGCAGAGTATAACCTTTCAGAATCAAACCTCATAACCAGCTGTTTAACGAGCAGGTCTGGAGCCAGACTGCACTGTGTTCTGTCAGCGGAGCAGCCATAACATTCCTTTGCCTGAGACGAGATAGTCTGGTCTCTACCGCCGCCCAGTGGACAGAGTCTGCATTGGCCCAAGGGAGACCCGGCTGGAAAGGGACGTTTGTTGAGTGAATCAGTGACTGTACCTGAAGCATGCTCAGATGACGAGAGAGACGACAAAGTCCTGGCTGGGACACAAGTTTCCAGTCCAGGCTCATGAAAATTAGCCATTTTAGAGAGTGCAGGAGTTTGCCTGACTCGTTCGTGATGTTCAGTGCTCTGAGCCTGGAAGCAGTCACGTGGGCGCGCCCCCACCGTTGTGTGGGGAGGTGGCGGAGGGGTCACAGGCAGGGCACGGAGTGCACCTGCAGCTCGACTCTGTGTGTAACCTCAGTTCGGAGATGCGTTCACGAGCCTCGGAGAAGAGGCAACCAGCGTGTCTGAACAAAAAACACTGTTTTCAGTAACAGAACCTTTATTTTCAAAAAACACACTGTGTAAAGCATCCCCCGCACACGTCACTTCTTCAGCTGGCCTCTGACGTTCTGGTGCTGGCCGACCCATGGAGGTTGGTAGCGGCCCCTTCCCCTGCTGTTCCCGGCTCTCTGGGAGTAAGAAGGCGGATGAAACCTTGATCCAACTGGATACTGCGGTGCAGAGAAGGTGTGATAGGGGGCAGAGAACCTCTGTTGGCTACGGTACGCTTTGCTCTGCTCGTGCGGGCGCACCGGCCCATGTGCTGCACGAGGGTCTGCTCGGGGCGCCGCTGTGTGCTTATGCCGGGTTCTCACCAAACGCTTTTCGCGCAGCCGAAGCAGCCACTTTACATTGGAGGTCTATGTGGCAGAGCATCTTGGCGCGGCGCAACATGACGCGTCCGTAGCAGTTCAAGCAGCGCGGCAGTGAGTGGCAGCTGTTTTCCGTGCCCGCGTCGCCTCCGAGCAGCGACTGTTCGAAGCTCGATTTGACCTGCTTCTGCTGCTCGCCGCGTTGCAGCAACCAATCGGGAGGGACTCTGCTATGTGATGACGCAACAACGGGACTTTTTTTTGGACTTTTCAAACTTACCCAACGAGCCTCCGGTAAGAAACTTGGCATTTTTACAGTTGCTGCTGTCCGCTCGAGCGTACGATCACCCCAAACATAAAAAAAGTTTTAATCTCAACAAAGACTTCCGGAGCTGCAGTTCGGCTCGTAGAAAACCCACTCAAGTAGTCACGGGGCTCACGAACAGCTGATCTTATCTGCCCCATGCACAAAGACACAAAACAAACCCCACCAGAAAAAGGAGCCAGACGCTGCTCCAACTGCGCGTCATCAGACGCGTTCGATGTGTACAGACATCTGTTGACAAGCAGCCAACCCAGCACGTCAGGAGATTTTTTGAAGCGTGAAAAGCGTTTGGTGGGAACCCAGCATTACGCACCTGTTCCAGCGCGTCGGAGGAAGACTGCAGCTGCTCGAACACCATCTGATAGTGCTCCCCGGAGACCCTGAGCAGAAATCGGCCCCTGCAACAGATTCTTCTTCACATCTTCTGGGATGGAGGTGGACAACTTCAGCCAGACCCGACGCTGGAGCAACGTGGCCCACGCTGAGATCCTGGCTGAGCAGGTCGCCAGGAGTTCACACATGTTGGTGATGGTGTCCAGAGCTGCTCCTGCTGACTCGTGCGTCGGCTCCTGCCCGACCGCGTACGCCAAAAAAGCAATATTATTTGCTGCCGCACCCACCTGCGCTGAGCATTTGTGGATGCGGTCCTGCATTTTTGTTGAAAATTGGTCCGCCGCCGACGGTGGTGAAAAAGCTGTGCCCACGTGCTTTGGTTTGAGTCCAAACACTGTTCACTCTGCTCACATATGATTGTACAGCCACACTTCCAGGCTGTCATATTGTTAAGTTTGCAGATGATACAGCTGTGGTGGGATGCATCACAGATAATGATGAATCCAGCTACAGACAGGAGGTGGAACATCTGGAGAGCTGGTGCAAAGAGAACAACCTTCACATGAATGTGAAGAAGACGAAGGAGATGATTGTGGACTTCAGAAGGAACAAACACACCCACACCCCACTGTATATAGGTGGATCTGCGGTGGAGGTGGTCTCCAGTTACAAGTACCTGGGTGTACACTTGAATGATAACCTCAGCTGGAGCAATAACACCACCAGCCTGATCAAGAAAGGTCATCAGAGACTCTACTTCCTCAGACGGCTGAGACGAGCCGGTCTGAGAAGCTCAGTCCTCACCTCGTTCTACAGGTGTGCAGTGGAGAGCGTCCTGTGCTCCAGCATCAACGTGTGGCATGGAGGCTGCACAGTTGCAGAGAGGAAAGCTCTACAAAGAGTGGTGAAGGCTGCACAGAAGTCTGTGGGAGTCAGTCTCCCCACCATCACAGACATCTACACCTCCAGATGCAGAAAAAGAGCCACCTGCATCATGAAAGACCTCACTCACCCAGCACACTCACTCTTTGCACCACTCCCCTCGGGACGGAGGTTGAGGAGCATCAAATGTAGAACCACTAGGCTGAGGAACAGCTTCTACCCTGAGGCTGTCAGACTCATGAATAAATAAATAATAAGAATAAACACTGCAAAATGTCACATCATGCTGATACTGATCTGTTTCTTGTTGCTGCGTTCATCTGTGACTATCTGCGTTCATCTGTGACCATCTGCTCATGTTCGTGCTGCTGTTTATAATGATGTTTTTCTACTACATTAGGGCTTAGTGTATTACTAGCTGATGTCTCTCTTAGTTAATCCTAGATGTTATTATTGTTTTTCTCTTGCATTTGTTGTTGGATGTAACTGGGACCCTGTGTACATAATCTCGTTTTCAACACATGTACTACATGCGGTGCAAATGACAATAAATTCTCTCTGACTCTCTGACTCTGACTCAAACACGCCGGACAAGCTGGGCTCCAGCGGCGGCACAGCGGGGAAGGTCAGGTCTGTCAGCCCTTAGACCTTCTTCGCTAGAATGAAGGACAGAACTGGAGCTCTGTTTTTCAGAGGCTCGCTTGTCTGTGCTTGCAGCAGCTTTTTGATTTCAGGGAGGCAGGGCCAGATGGTCTGCGCCTGGCTCCCCAACTTGGCGTCAAATCTTCCCGCCAGGCTGAGGAGGATTGCGGCATGGTTCCTTCAGGGACTGCCATGTCCCACGCGCCAGCCGCCCACCTGATCAGTCCGGGCAGCGCGCTGTTCAGGGAGACGTGCGCGTCCTGCTCGTCTGCGTCGGACTACTCTTGTCCTGGGTCCCCAGGGGATGGCGCTCGGCTGCTGCCCGGTGTCTCGTCCTGAGGCTGGAAGAGCGCTTGGGGTGGGCACGCCACTTGGGGTGGGCACGCCGGGCCCGGCGCGTAGGTCATGGCGGCTGCTCCGGCAGGCACGACTGCTCCCACGGTGGGGGTATGGCCGGTCCCGCGCCTCCCACGGGAGATGGCGGGACGCCGCGGCTAGTCATCTCCGGCAGGCGGAGGAAAGGCAAAGCCGGTTCAGACCCTTCGGGAGAGTACTGACCGGAAGCACTCTCTACCTCCGAGGACTCGTAGTCAGCCAGCTGTTCGAAACCAAAGCCGAGTGATGAGTCCTCCATCGGTCGAAAAACCTACTTCCGTCGGGGGGAAGAGGCTGGACCGGCGCTGCCTTTCCTCTGTCGGCAGGAGCTGGCAGGCTCGACAGGCGGGGTTCTGGACCATGGCCTGCTGAGCGTGGTCAGGTCCGAGGTACGACTCACAGAAAGGGTGTTTGTCCCCTATCTGTATGTACCCTCCGACACATCCTGTGCAACACTTGAAGGGTTGACTGGTAGCCATGTGGTCTTCTTCTTCTTTCTTTTTTTTTTGCAGAAGTCTTCTTTAGTTGGATTGAAAACAATTTGGGAGCAGTTCCTCGGTCAGGAAGGGTTCTTATGGACCGAGGGCGTTGGCCCACAGCAGGTGGGCGTGGACTAGAAGTTTTCAATGTTGGTGCGAAACACAGGGGTAAAACCCAATAGGCGTGGCTTAAAGGGCTACGCCCACAGGAAATAGAACTGGTTTATGGTTGACGCGTCGCATAAAGTGACGCAATATCACCGTCCCCACCCCTGCGCGTAGGCCCCGCGCGTCGGTTTGGCGTGTGTTGTGCACCTCTGATTTTTTGAAACTCTGCAAGGCTAGTGCGCGCGCCGTGGGCACTACTTTAATTGACAGGTCGGGTGGGGACCTCACCAGACAGCCTTCACACTCTTCACGCCGGAGCCTGCAGCTGTCTGCGCCGCTGTGGTCGTGGAGACAGCGTCGCGACGCATGGAGGAATGTTTTGTATGTGACAAAAATGTATTAAATTCCCCTTCTTCATCTGGACTTTTCTTTTTTTGTGTGCCAAAAGTCACGTGATCGCTTCCTCCTCCGCTCCATGCATTAAAACCGCAAGACACAATAACTGTTGTTCCATTATGATTTACAAGGGCCAGGGCCAAGATGGTGTAGTGGCAGGGGAACCGACTTGGGACCTGAAGGACCCAGGTTCGAACCCCAGTCACGGCATAACTTGTGATGTGTTTGAGCAGCACATCTCATCCCAATTGCTCCCCGGCGTGCTTTCTATAGCTGCCCACTGCCCCACCTGGTGGTGATTGGGTTAAATGCAGAGTCAAACTTCGTCTTGTATGGAAACATACAGATGACAAAAATGTGACATTATTATTATTATTATACTCCTCTAATAAAGACAACAGTTCAGCACGCGAGCGGAAAGCCATTTTTTGTTGTTGTGTGATTTCAAACAGTTCTTCTTCCACGGTAGATTTCTTCTTCTACACCCTTTCTTGCAACATATGCACAGGTTTTAGAGTCAGAGTCAGAGTGTCTTTATTGTCATTTGCACCGCATGTGGTACATGTGATGAAAATGAGATTATGTACACAGGGTCCCAGTTACATCCAACAACAAATGCAAGAGAAAAACAGTAATAACATCTAGGATTAACTAAGAAAAACATCAACTAGTAATACACTAAGCCCTAATGTAGTAGAAAAACATCATTATAAACAGCAGCACGAACACGAGTCTGTATGAGCAGATGGTCACAGATGAACACAGCAACAAGAAACCAGATCAGCATCAGCATGATGTGATATTTTGCAGTGTTTATTCATATTGATTATTTATTCATGAGTCTAACAGCCTCAGGGTAGAAGCTGTTCCTCAGTCTAGTGGTTCTACATTTAATGCTCCTCAACCTCCGTCCTGAGGGGAGTGGGGCAAAGAGTGAGTGTGCTGGGTGAGTGGGGTCTTTCATGATGCAAGTGGCTCTTTTCCTGCATCTGGAGGTGTAAATGTCTGTGATGGTGGGGAGACTGACTCCAACAGACTTCTGTGCAGCCTTCACCACTCTCTGTAGAGCTTTCCTCTCTGCAACTGTGCAGCCTCCATGCCACACATTGATGCTGGAGCACAGGATGCTCTCCACTGCACACCTGTAGAAGGAGGTGAGGACTGGGCTGCTCAGACCAGCTCGTCTCAGCCGTCTGAGGAAGTAGAGTCTCTGATGACCTTTCTTGATCAGGCTGGTGGTGTTGTTGCTCCAGCTGAGGTTATCATTCATGTGTACACCCAAGTATTTGTAGCTGGAGACCACTTCCACTGCAGATCCACTTATGTTCAGTGGGGTGTGGGTGTGTTTGTTCCTTCTGAAGTCCACAATCATCTCCTTTGTCTTCTTCACATTCATGTGAAGGTTATTCTCTTTGCACCAGCTCTCCAGGTGTTCCACCTCCTGCCTGTAGCTGGACTCATCATTGTTTGTGATGCATCCCACCACCGCTGTATCATCTGCAAACTTAACAATATGACAGCCTGGATGTGTGGCTGTACAATCATATGTGAGCAGAGTGAACAGGAGAGGGCTCAACACACATCCTTGAGGAGAGCCAGTGCTGAGGGTAATGGTGGAGGAGGAGAAGTTGTGGATCTTCACGGACTGTGGTCTGTTTGTTAAGAAGTCTAAGACCCAGTTACAAACGGAGGGGCTTAGTCCAAGTGTGGATAGTTTGTCTATCAGAGTTTGGGGGATCATGGTGTTAAAGGCAGATGTGAAGTCCACAAAGAGCATACGGACGTATGAGTCCTTCTGATCCAGGTGGGTGAGAGCAGTGTGGACCACAGAGGAGATGGCGTCCTCTGTTGATCGGTTCTCGCGGTATGCATATTGATGAGGGTCCTCGTTGATGTTGACGGTTGTCTTGATGTGGGACATGACCAGTTTCTCAAAACATTTTGCGACTATCGGAGTGAGAGCCACCGGCCTATAGTCATTCAGACCAGTCACTGTGGAGCTCTTTGGGACTGGGATGATGGTGGCGGTCTTCAGGCAGGTGGGAACTGACTCCAGTGCAAGTGAGGTGGTGAAGATGTCAGCCAGCACCTCACAGAGCTGATCCGCACATTCCTTCAGAACTTTCCCCGGGATGTTGTCTGGTCCAGTTGCTTTATGAGGGATGATCCTTCTGAGACTGCCTCTCACTTCTGCTACGGTCACGCTGAGATGCTCTTCATCTGGTGGTGAGGTAAGTCTGGTGCTGGCTGGTCTATTTGGGTCCTCAAAGCGTGCATAAAACTTATTGAGGGCATCAGGCAGAGATGGGTCTTTGGGGCATTGTTTGCTTTTACTCTTGTAATCTGTTAAGCATTTGATGCCTCTCCACATGCTCCGTGGGTCTTGTGAGGTGAACTGACCCTCGATCCTCTGTGCATATGTGGTTTTGGCCCTCTTAATGCCAGCAACCAGCTCTTTCCTGCTCCTTCTCAACTTCTCTGAGTCTCCAGACTTGAAGGCAGTGTTCCTGGCTGCCAGCAGGGTGCAAACCTCTTTATTTAACCAGGGTTTTGTGTTGGGTAAGATTTAACATATTTTTTATGGATACGTTTTCACAGCATGTGCTGATATAACCCAATACAGATGAAGCATATAATTCCAGATTCACTGAGTTTCCATCAGCTGCTGCCTCCCTGAAAACAGACCAGTTCGTATTTCCAAAACAGTCTCTCAGCATGGGGGTGCTGTCTTGGAGCCAGAGTTTGATCTCTCTTTGTTCCGGCTTAGAGCGTCTCAGCGGGGGAAGCTGTACTGGGACCATGAGCAGAGAGGAGTGGTCAGAAGCCCCGAGCGGTGGGCGTGGCTTCGCTGTGTACGTCCCTTTCACATTTGTGTAGATGTGGTCGAGCGTTTTACTTCCTCTTGTTGCTGTGGAAACGTGCTGATTGAGGGATGGGAGAGAGTCCTTTAAATTCACGTGATTGAAGTCACCTGAAACAATGCAGAGCGCCTCTGGATATTTACACTGCAACGAGCTGAGTAAGTCATGAATTTCTTCAAGGGCGACTTTAGCATTAGCATCTGGTGTGATATAGATAACGGTGATAAGGATCACTGAATAGTCACGGGGTAGATAATGAGGACGGCACCTTACTGTGATCAGCTCCACAGCAGCTGAGCAAAGGCTTTTGATAACAGCACAGTTTGAGCACCAATCCTTTAGAGGGTACTGCCACCTGCTGGTCAGTAAAAGAACAGCACTTTGCCATGCACCGCTGTGCGACACTGTAAACGCATGAAGCCGCACGGCCGAGTACGCGCACGTCCGAGTGCGTGCGCGGCTTTGGTCCGCAGCTTGCGGACCAAAGCGCGACTATAACCGAGTCAGACTCTGTCTAACACTTTGTCTAATTCTGTCCAACACACTGAAGGTCAGACTCTGTCCAATACACGGTCTGAAGGTCAGACTCTGTCCAACACACGGTCTGAAGGTCAGACTCTGTCCAACACATGGTCTGAAGGTCAAACTCTGTCCAACACACAGTCTGAAGGTCAGACTCTGTCTAACACACAGTCTGAAGGTCAGACTCTGTCCAACACACAGTCTGTAGATCAGACTCTGTCCAACACACTGTCTGAAGGTCAGACTCTGTCCAACACACGGTCTGAAGGTCAGACTCTGTCCAACACACGGTCTGAAGGTCAGACTCTGTCCGACACATGGTCTGTAGGTCTGATCCTGTCTAACACACTGTCTGAAGGTCAGACTCTGTCCAACACACTGTCTGAAGGTCAGACTCTGTCCAACACACTGTCTGAAGGTCAGACTCTGTCCAACACACTGTCTGAAGGTCAGACTGTCCAACACACGGTCTGAAGGTCAGACTCTGTCCAACACCTGGTCTGTAGGTCTGATCCTGTCCAACACACGGCCTGAAGGTCAGATTCTGTCCAACATTCTGTCTGATCCTGTCCAACACGGTCTTAAGGTCAGACTCTGTCCAACGCATGGTCTAATTCTGTCCAACACATGGTCTGTAGGTCTGACCCTGTCCAAGACACAATTTGACTCTGTCCAACACATGGTCTGAAGGTCAAACTCTGTCCAACACACAGTCTGAAGGTCAGACTCTGTCTAACACACAGTCTGAAGGTCAGACTCTGTCCAACACACAGTCTGAAGGTCAGACTCTGTCCAACACATGGTCTGAAGATCAGACTCTGTCCAACACACTGTCTGAAGGTCAGACTCTGTCCAACACATGGTCTGAAGGTCAGACTCTGTCCAACATTCTGTCTGATCCAGTCCAACACACAGTCTGAAAGTCAGACTCTGTCCAACACATGGTCTGAAGGTCAGACTCTGTCCAACACATGGTCTGAAGGTCAGACTCTGTCCAACATTCTGTCTGATCCTGTCCAACACACAGTCTGAAGGTCAGACTCTGTCCAACACACGGTCTTTAGGTCAGACTCTATCCAACACACGGTCTGAAGGTCAGACTCTGTCCAACACATGGTCTGTAGGTCTGATCCTGTCCAACACACGGTCTGAAGGTCAGATTCTGTCCAACATTCTGTCTGATCCTGTCCAACACGGTCTTAAAGCTCCACTGACATGTTCTTTTAACTTTTCAAAAAATGGCACAACATATATAAATATTAAGATAGACCTCTGACCGTTTTTGCTAAAATAATGTTAAATGAATGACAATTTCTCTCAAAATAGTTTAAAATTAGCGCCGTTTTTTTAGACCGTAAATCCGGATCTTCCGGTCACGTGTCAGCATTCCTGTTTGTGACGTCACGTCCGATACTGAACTCTGCTCAAACGACAAAAATATAGACGCATCCGTCGAATTTAGCCATTTAAAACTACATTATAGCGATTTGGCTTCGCTATAATGTAGTTTTAAATGGCTAAATTCGACGGATGCGTCTATATTTTTGTCGTTTGAGCAGAGTTCAGTATCGGACGTGACGTCACAAACAGGAATGCTGACACGTGACCGGAAGATCCGGATTTACGGTCTAAAAAAACGGCGCTAATTTTAAACTATTTTGAGAGAAATTTTCATTCATTTAACATTATTTTAGCAAAAACGGTCAGAGGTCTATCTTAATATTTATATATGTTGTGCCATTTTTTGAAAAGTTAAAAGAACATGTCAGTGGAGCTTTAAAGACCGTGTAAAGTGAATTTCAATATTTTCTTAAATAAACATTATAAATGTGATAATTGTAATCTTGTAAATGAGTAAAAAGTCTCAAAATTGTAGCTCAATTAATTTTGGAGTTATAGAGCAAACTGTGTATAAACATATTTCTATTTCAGGATTTTTTAGGCGTGTTTTAAACGGGACCGCGTTTCGTCACGCGGTCCTCATTAGTATAGCCCCACCCCCTGCTGCTCCAGTCATATAAATTGTTCTTCGCATGGGTGGAGCCGTTCACTCGCGAATCGCAGATAGCATCAGATAGCAATAGCATAGATATTTTGTTCATTGTTAGCTAGCTAATCAATTATGCCTCGTTCCTGCATCTTCCCTGGATGTTTTAATGGTCAGGGCACCTGCTACTGACCGTCTCCCTCCTCAGCCTCCGGACACCGCCGCCGCCTTTCCTGTTTCTTTTCTTTCTTTTTTTTATTGCTAAGCCTGTGCCCTACAAGTTCACAAGCTCCTTTTTTGCTAAGAAAATGCGACAGGTCCATTGCATACTTAGTTATCAACGTGATTACTCTTTATTTTAATCACCAACACAGCCCCCGCATGCGATGTGTCGGGTCGGACCGGGTGCAGCCGCGCGAGTCCGCTCATCTTCTAAACACAGAACAGCGGAGTTATGAATTATAGTTGTGTCCTCAACTTTTAAAATAAAACCAGAGTTGTTTGTGCACTAAAAACAGCGTAACTCTTGGAAAAAGGAGCAAACAGAGCAGGTTTACTGATGAACCTGTCTTCCTCCTCCACACACAGTTCAGCTCTGAGCGAGAGGGTCCTCCTACTTGCTCTGAGCTGCAGAACTGCGCTGAAACCAC
>JBBPBX010020237.1:27737-43581 GCA_038048925.1 Garcialebias charrua | reverse complement strand
TTAACCCATCATTTTCACGTTGTAACATCATGTGCTGTTCTTGTGATTTTCTATAATCTTCTTGCAGCCTTGTGTACCGTAGTGATAATGATTCCAGGGTGTCCGTGCATTTTTCCAGCGCGTCTCGTGCCTCCCCACAATCCGCCTGAAGCGACTTGTATTGATGGTAATACGTATCCTTCTCCACCACACATTTTTCCAAATCATCTTGTGATTGGTCAAAATCCCTTTTTAACACTCTGCATTCTTCGTAGAGACTACGCGTTTGTTCAGCGCTGCCAATACTCGACTGTGTTAAACTCTTTACCTCCTGCTGTAAAGCGGCAACCTCCATTTGTGCTGTTAAACATGATGTAGAGACAGCCCGGCGTACAGCAGTTTCAAAGTCTAGCTTGGCCTTTAACAGAAGGCTTAATTTAGCTAAACGTTTATCTCTGTCTGCTTTCTTTTCAGCCGTTGTGGTTCCAGCTGTTACAGTTTTTAATGCACTGTCCACATCTGCTTCCTCCATCAACTGTGTCTCTTCATGGTAGTTTGTGATGGGCCCTGTGAGTGAAAATAAGGCACATTCGATCCAATCTGCTTTGGTCGGGTCGTGGCCTTGAGGTGGCACAGGCTGCCCTGTATCAGTGGTGTTAGGGGTCTTACCCTCTGTGCCTGCCATCTTTTATCTGGATTTTCAGTGAAAATCAAAATAAAAGATGTTCTGTATTCGTTATTCTAAACTTTTCACTATTTGAAATAAACAGGAAAGTTTAAATGTGCACAGGACAACTGTGGAAGATGATGTGTCAGAGAAAGGAAGAGAAAGTAAAAAATTCTTTTAGTTATCTGGAGTGAAAACTGTACTTTTGTTTGTTATTTTAAATTCTTTGTATTTAAAATAAGCAAAAATGTTTGTCCGTACCTCTGTTATTCTAAATATTTTATTTAAAATAAACAGGAGCTATTGTTTGTGTACAGAACAAAATTAAAAGCTGGTAACTCACCATAAAATGCTGACTTTTTATGATGTTTTTTAAGAAAACTCATCTGTCAACGTCCTCTAACCAACAGCTTCGAGTCTTAATTTTAATCACGAGGAAACTGATTTTTTTTTTTTTTAATCAGTATTTAAACTAAAAACAACCTTGTCAGAGTTAGTTTCTAGTGTATCAGTGATAAACGCTCGAACCGCGTACTTCTCAGAGACAAATCTATGTTGTTAGACAGTTCAGATGGCTTTAAAGAATGTTTAAACTCTCAGTGAAACTCAGTTTGTTCTGTCAGCGTGTGTGTGTGTGAACTGCGTCTGATTGTCACTCAATGTGCATCAGGAAATGACGACAAGAATGGGCGGGCCAACGCAGCGTGCGTAGCGCGTCACCAGCTTCTTACGTGAGCGAGGCGGAGCTCGCTACAACATACGTGACGTCAACAAATCAATCACAGCATATGTAGTTCAATCTCCAAGCATTAATGGCGAATGTAGTTTCTCACCTTCGACCAATGTAGCGCCGGAAATGACGACAAAGTGGGCTGGTCGCAACGGCGTGCGACGTGATTGACAGCTCACAACAGCGAATCAGCGTTCGCTACAAGAGTGATTGACAGCTCCCAGTACTAGTTTCATCCAATCACAGCTCATAAACAAACATGTAAAACACGTTGCTTAACGTTAGCTTGCACAACAGACCACAACTTTATAGACTCTTAAAACAACTCAAACGCTACAAAATAACTTTCCAAAATTCTGAAACATGCGGCGAACACACCTAGACAGGCCAACTTAGTTACGCTCAGTAACACAGCACTGCAGCTGTTGAACAAACACGGACTCTCTCGGAGCCGCGTTCAAGGTCGGTTCCGTCCACTTTAAGGGAGCAGAACTCGGGTTTCAGAACCACAATCCGACACCGTTCTAACAGTTATATGCTTCTTTGACCAGCTCTAAAATGTAAAATACCACAACAGCAATCTTGTAGATGTTAAATTAGCTTTCAGGCTTTTGACTCGGCGGTCAAACAAAGCTTTGTGCCGGAGTCTGTGCGCGTACTGGGCCGAACGGAACCAGAACACCCCCACAGACCACGGGCTGACAGAACTTCACCTAAAAGCTCCCACAGCGTGTCAAGGAGTTGAACAATAACAATCTCTCAGCTTCAAATGATAAAAACATGCAGAATCTGCCTGCTTTGAACACTTCCAGCCAAAATCATTATCCTCAAGAGTTTAAAACTTGGATCCTCTTATGCAAACATGACGTTACAGTTCATGACTGAGACCACAGATATCAATAAACTTTCAGAACCGTTTACGGGCCACCAGATGTAAGAATTAATGAGGAGGTCAATATTAATACTGACCTCTTTATCCTTAATTAATCTACTTATTCAGATTGAATAGTAAATGTTCACGGATTCTGTTCTTTTTCAGTTTACCCAATATTTCTGTGATCTTTATGATGGATAAATACACAAAGCCATTAAGTGACAATGGACATTAACTTAGTTTGGTATGCCAGGCGACACTACCATTTATTTAAAATAAATCAACTAAATTAACACCATTACACTTGATTGACATGATTTCACTTTCTTTCAAATCAAATACGTCAGCAAACTTAAATTTAACACAACAGACATAAATATTGGATGTTAACATATTTAGTCTGTGGGCATTTCAGCTTAAAATAGTTTCCAGCTTAGATAGAGTGGGAAAGATTTAGGAGGAGAAATTTATGGAGGAAGAAAAGTTAAGAGTCAGGGAGTTATCTTGATGTGTTTTAACCAGAAACATGGCAGTTCTCCGGCCGATTAAAGCTACACGTTGGTACCCTTGGCAAAGCATTTGACGACTTGTTACCTCGTGAAGATGGTCAGTCTCCCTCGGTCCAGTTTGGTCAGTTCGTTTACCATTCTCAGCGTCTCCAGACGTGCGCCTTGACTCGAACCGAAAGTAACGGCAGCTCCTGGTGTTGTTTTCAAGATAAGACGTTCCTTAAAGGAATGTCAATAAAAGAGAGCTTTTCAGCTGTTGAAGATGGCTTATAACTTGGCATGTTATAAGTCTTTAACTGAATGACATGGTCATTAGCGTGTTGACCAGACGATCATCAGTTCTTTGGAGAAGACCATGGTTTGAGGCTTACTCCAGCAGACTTTTTTTGAAAGTAAAATGTGAAGGTTTTAACTGAGACGTGACCCAGAAAATGTGTTCTTTCTGATTGGCCGAATGGCATCATAAGTTGATGTGAGGATGACATCAACATGTTGAAAGGGGGTCAAAAGATTAGTTTGTCAGAAAGATAAAGTGTTAGTTTCAGATGTCAGCATTTTATCATAAAACTGATTCCTTTGCTTTAACACTTTAACAAAATACTGTTGGTTTGATTAAAACAACGTCATTAAGCATTACATATGGGACCTATTAATGATAATAGCTTGATTATTAAATAGGACAAAAACAAAAGTCTCTGGATGTCTAGATTGTCCTGAGCTCAAGCTAAAATGAATGAGATAAAGTGTTCCTTTTATCTTCACATGCAAGTTCGAGAGGAGAGGAGAAATCCTCCATGTACAACATTTTGAATTAAGCAGAGTATTTGATTTATCTGACATTAAAATGTACTGATGCTCTTACAAATAAAATTATTCATTTGATCACATCAGCCTAAAATCAAAGATAGAAATAGTCTCTTATTGGTGACTATGTTATCAGATTATAGCTAAATGAATAATTTCGTAGTAAATGTCTTGCTTTACTGAGAGGTCAGTAAAGGTCATCACTGGACAGTTCAAAAGTACACAGGTGTCTTAAAAGTGGACAAGGTCATGTCCACTACATTATTTAATTTTATCCTTATGTTCATTAAATGTTTAGTGTTTTAGTGTTGGTGTAAATTTTCATACTTTTATACTACTATGCAAAAACTCAGGACAATGTTACACTTTTACTATTTTATGCTTATGTTTATTAAATGTTTTAGTGTTTAAATGGTTACTGTTGCACCGAGGGACTGAGAGAAACGCAATTTAAATCCTGTTTATGTCCTGTACATATTGCAGTTCTGCCAATAAAGTTGACTTTGACTTGACTTTTGCACCTCTTCGTCTTGTGTCGTTCTGGGTCTCGTTACCAACTGGGTAAACCTTTGAAATCATAACACTATGACCACTTTATTGTTCTTTTAACATGTTTTGTGCTAATGTCATCTTACTTTATTGTTGCTAGTTTTATATCTTTCAAAATATGAAACTTTATTAGCAAATATTTCCCCTTTGTTCCCTTAAACATTATTCTCTTAAATCTGTTTTTTTTATCTTGTTGAGATTTTAGCTACTGTTCTGCTACTTTTCTGCTACTTTTAACTAGCATTGATACTTTCAGCAAAAAAATTGCTACTTTAGCTAGTGTTTTGCTACTCATCAATATTTTCCTCTTTTTGCTGACGCTTAGCATTTTAAGCATCTGTCTTTTAGCTACTATCTGTCATGTGTTTGCCCCTCACAGCCAGTCATGTTCATGTTTGTTGTTAAAGAAACTGAAGTCACCTAAAATCTGATATCTGTCTCCTCCATATTAAGTTGGTCACCCACCAGACTGGTCTAATGCTACGTCCTGACCAAACAGCTTTTCAACGGCAAAAAGGCAAGTCACGCATGCAAGTGGACGCACTGGACCCAGTGGTGTCCTGACCAGAACGAGAAGCTGCGGCGGTGTGGCGGCGGGGTGTGTGGGAGGAGCTTACCTGTATACCGAGTTCCTCATTGCACTCTGCCAGGCGAGGAGCTTTTTATTTCTGTCTCTGTAGAGAGCAGACTTGACTGGTCGTGAAGGACTTGTCGCGAACACACAGCTACAATGAGTTTCTCTTTCATAGTACATGACTTTGCAGGTTTTTTCTGTGTCCCACAAACAATACGTCACATAGTTGCGCAATACCCCCGTCTCCTCGTTTCCGCGTCACATAGGGACTCTCCCCTCTCTTCTCCCCCCGACTCTCCCTGATCAACCAATCAGGGAGAGTTGAACGGCGTTTGAACGGCGAAAACTTCAGCAATGATCAACGCGTGCTTTGGAGGCTGAAGCGGGTTCACGTGCACGGAAAACGCTTTCCAGCACGCTCAACACGCACGTGACGTGACGCCCGACGCCAAGACGCGCCTGGAGGCCCGTCCCCCATTGACTTTGCATGTAAACTGGAGGCTCCGGCAGTTGAAAACGCGTTTGGTCAGGATGTGGCTTAAGGGTCTTTTATTCAACTTTATGATAAGATGGTTAGGGTTAGGGTTAGGTTGCGCAATACCCCCGTCCCCTACCTAACCTGTCCTGCAAGGACAATAACCTTCACATCAATGTGAAGAAGACAAAGGAGATGATTGTGGACTTCAGAAGGAACAAACAAACCCCACACCCCACTGAACATAGGAGGATCTGCGGTGGAAGTGGTCTCCAGCTACAAATACTTGGGTGTACACATGAATGATAACCTTAGCTGGACCAACAACACCACCAGCCTGATCAAGAAAGTTCATCAGAGACTATTTCCTCAGACGGCTGAGATGAGCTGGTCTGAGAAGTTCAGACCTCACCTCCTTCTACAGGTGTGCAGTGGAGAGAGCAAATAAATAAAATCAATCTACTGTATTTTTTTGTACCAGTTCTCTTAAATATTCCTAATATTAAAGGTCCTGACTCCTAATGCATATATAACATTTCACCATATAAATGTACCTTAAATGTTTCAATGTTAATAAGCTTAATGTTTTGCTGGTTTTTTGATACTTTGTTAAAAAAAATTATATATATATATATATATATATATATATATGTATATATGTATATATATATGTATATATATATATATATATATATATATATATATATATATATATTTTCTCTTTTGTTTTCTATTGTTTATTGTTTGTTTATTGTTTAAGGAAATTCTACCATTGCTGTTCATTGTTCTTCGTAAATGAGCCCATGAGGTTCAAAAGATTTACCTGACTAAATAAAGGTTGAATGAATGAATGAAAAAAAGCTAGTAACTTGCAAGAGAATTTGTTTTCATTCTCCAGATCAGTACAATGTTAAAAATAGTAAAAGACCACAAGTGACATTTAGTATAAACAGCTGCTTACATACAAAACAAGACACAAGTTAACAGACACTCTGAGGAGTAAAAACTGTTCATGAGCAGCTGAGGATGGACAGACAGGAGTTGTCTTCAGACATTCAGGTTTATAACTGACAGGAAACTTTTTATAATCTTGTACACCACACCATTAACTCTAAGCACAGCTAGTATCTACTGAAGCTAGCTGACTGACTGACCGCACACACGTCACGATTACAGATAAGTTCACTTTGCTCATATGCACAACTCACTCATTCGTGCTTGCTTACCTGTGTACGACAAGGTACATTAATAATTACTGCTGTTACGTCGCTTTTATGTACGTGTGTGATCCTCTCTCCTCAGGACGACTCAGACCACGAGTGTAAACAACAACCCCCTCCTTCCACATGCCGGCAGGGTCTCCCAAAATATATGCCTGTTCAAAATGATGCTGGTACTGGCTGTTTTTTTTTTTATGAGCTGACGGTGACGTGTAAATAATATTTCAATAAGGCATGCATTAATGACTGCCGTTAAAATTGTCCATAGCGCCTTCCATCCATCCATCCATTTTTGTCTGCTTATCCGGGGTCGGGTCGCGGGGGTAGCAGCCTAAGTAGGGAGGCCCAGACTTCCCTCTCCCCAGCCACTTGAAGCAGCTCCTCTGGGGGAATCCCAAGGCGTTCCCAGGCCAGCCGAGAAACATAGTCCCTCCAGCGTGTCCTGGGTCTTCCTCTGGGTCTCCTCCCGGTGGGACATGCCCGGAACACCTCACCAGGGAGGCGTCCAGGAGGCATCTGTAACATTTTGGGTTGAAATTATGGATGGAGAGGAGGAAATTAGTAACCACACTGGTACTGAGAATTCCACAGTGTTGTCCTTTTAATCAGCAAACATCTTCAACAACCTTACAAGCCCGGTTGAACGGTTGTTATATAAACAAACAAAATAAAATAGCATCCAAACAACCCGTAACGTTATTACCATAGAGAGCTAGTCTATGTGTGTGTCATCAGCACGTTTCTCCAACGCTCTCTACAGGGAGACGGTGGGCGCATGCGTGACATCATCAGTGATACTAGAGTGTCTTAAAGAGACAGTGCACAATTACGGTTGTTACATATTCCCCCCGCCGAAAAAAAGGCTGCCCTCAGCCGAAAACAGCAAAGGTACAGTCAGTAATTAACAAACTTCCATACATGGATAAGCTGTTAAAAAATTTAACGGAGAATATGCAGCACAATATTGTAAAACTGGCATACATGACAGTTTCTAACAAAAGAAACATTTGTTTGGATGACAACCGTGAAATGAAAACAGGGCAGTCCGGACAACTACAACCTTGGAATTCCTATTTTGCACTTTTTTTTTTAAAATGCCAGAACTACTAATATAATATGTGAAAAACATTTAGACATGGCTCTTACAAAACATAGGTAATAGTCACCTAACATCAATGAACATAGAGTGACATAAAATGCAAATAAGGTCACTTCAGGTCTAACCTAGTGGTATGAAAAGGATTGGTCCACCTATGGACTGACCAGTCAGCGGTGACCCTCGGCACATGTCTTTGTCTGAAGTTATAGGAAACACCAACAGCACCCTCATTGTCTGTAGGGAGCGAAGTGTTAACGTCTGTCACCAAAGTAGTGTCAGTGTCTTGGACAGTGTTTTGGTCTACTAAGGGTAAAACAGTCAGTGTAGTCAAAATCAGTTTCAGTTGGGACGTCGTCAGAGACACTTGCATCGTCCAAGGTCTCACTGTCAAGCTCTGGGTCCAAAGGAAAAGGGGCCCAACGGTTGTCTGGTAAGCTGGAATCCAAATCTGCCGACGTCGTTTGCTTTGAGTGTTTGTTAGGTGAAGCCGTAGCCAGGGGGGCCGCCAGGAATATTGGGCCCCATGACAAAAAAATCCAATTGGGCCCCCCTGCACAGCTGCTTTTGCCACATCTCTAGAATTTAATTGACAGTGGTGGGATGTAACTAAGTACAAATACTTTGTTACTGTACTTAAGTATATTTTTCATGTACAGTATTTGTACTTTACTTAAGTAGAATTAAATGTGGGTACTTTTACTTTTACTGCACTACATTTTACATAAAGTATCTGTACTTTCTACTCTACTACATTTCTATAATGTGTTGAGTTACAAGTCACATTCACGTTGCAACTTTTTGATTTGTCGTTAGTTTGAAAGTAACTGATGTTGAGAGAGTTGGTCCATTGAATCACTGCAAAGTGGACAGGTAACATTAGACCTGCCTTCAAGAAGAGCTGGACCAATGACGTATATTTTAGTATATATGTCATTGAGCTGGGAGCACCCACAGCACCACTAACACACACAAAATGGATTCCACTACAGAGATTCAGCCAGAAGATACACAACACCCATGGCCTTATTGAAAGCTTATTGAAATGTTATTGAAAGACTGTTCAGTACAGCAGGACAGATTCTCTCTCCCAAAAGATCCAGACTGGACTCAAAAAACTTTGAAAACCAAATTCTTCTGAACGTGAACAAGAAATTCTTGCTGCAATATTAAAATGTGTCAGTTCATGATGTTAGGAGACAAGAGATTTCTCCAAATGTCTCGACACTCAGGTCCAAGTTTTGAAAATGGTGTCAGGAAGTTAAAATATTCTTCACCATTGACCCATTACAAGGTTGACATATTTTAACTAGAGTTGATGACAAACTGCAGAACTGATCAGAACCTGTTCCTTTGTTAGGTCTAATGCTCCTTTTTTTCAGGCAGACAACTTTTACTTGAATGTGTTTAGTGCTGTTAAAATGACACATTGGTTTTGTTTTATGTTAAATAAAAACTTTCAAAGATATAATCATTCCTCTTTCTTTTTTTGCTTAATAACATTTAACTCTGCATGTCATCACTGAAATTCTGACACACAGAATCTCAAGTCCAAGTGTGAACTGTGTCACAGAGTAAACACAATAAAAACATGCACTATCTGCAGCATTGTTCATTAAAATGACTCAACACTATTAATGTATTACAGAAAATATACATAGAGTATGTACACTTAATGGTATTGTAGACCACTGCATTAGGTAATACATTCAGCAAGTACTTTTACTTTAATACTTTAAGTATTTTTAAAAGCAAGTACTTATTTACTTTTACTTAAGTAAAAATATTAATATGGTTCTACTTTTACTAGAGTACATTTTTGTCTGTTTATTTGTACTTTTACTTAAGTACAGTGTTTGAGTACTTTCTCCACCTCTGCTAACTGATCCAGCAAAAGTTTTACATAAATAACATTAAAGGCTTGCTTCCTTTGGTCCAATACTGGTACTAGCACAATATTTACTGTTAGTGAATTGTACATGCAACCGTCTGCATAGAGTATGCAATTCACTATTTAAAGCAAGATTAAAAACTACACATAAAAATGCACTAAAAGCCATATATTAATCTCTATTTTTATTGCACAAATTCAAAACAAAATATTCTCTAAACATTCTTGAAAGATAAAAGACACTTAAATATACATTTGTAAATTGTAACTATATAACATTTACAAAAATCTACCTTACATCGTGTATAACTTTACATTCAAATTAGATTAAAATATATTGTCATCATCACCTCAAATTAGTGAAAACAGCAGATCTATGAACAAGGTAGGAACAAACTTCTGGAAACCCAACATTTTCATGCCTCAAATATATCATTTAACAGTTTCTGCCTCTTGTTCAGCCTGACTCACACAGAGCCCAGCGCCGAGCCTTCTTGCTTCTGACTGCACCAGCAGCGTCAAATGAGCTAGGAACATACCATTTCATGCAGATACAGGGGGGTGTTGTTAAATATGTTGATGTTTGCTTTTTGGTCTGGGAGAGATAATATTTAAGTTTTACTGTTAAAACAAGTAAAAACAAAGCTACTACCATTAATGTATTATTATCAGGGGCCCACCACACCATGAAAAAAAAAAAAAAAAAAAGCCCAATCTCGGGCCCCTTTCAGTCAAGGGCCCCTGGAATTGTACCAACTTTTACCCCCCATACGGCGCCCCTGGCCGTAGCCCAGGTGTAGAATGGTTGAAGGTTTGCGACGTGGAAAACTCCCGCTTTCTCTCCGATGTCCACATTGGTTAGGCAATAGTTCACATCGGACATCTTCTTGTAGATACGATAGGGACCCGTGAAAAGGGGTGCCAGTTTTGCTGAAAAGTTAGATGATGCATCCGACTTTGGGTGTGATTTTGCTCTGACCAAATCTCCAACTTTAAAAGAGACCGGGCATCTTCTTAGGTCTTAGTAATGTTTTCGCCTTGTATGGCTTTCTGCTAGAACCGTACTAGCATGGTCATGAGCATCTTGGATCGAAGCCCTCAGGTGATCTGAGCAAGATGTCTCAGGATCGTCCATTCCTTCCCACGACGGTTGTGTGATGAGGTCCAAGGGGGTGTCCAACTCTCGTCCATAGAGCATCATTGCTGGGCTCAGGCCTGTACTCTCATGAGGTGCTGTACGTAGTGCGAAACAGATCTGAGGAAGATATTTGTCCCAGGAAGTGTGTTTGTCCCCAATATATGCTCTAATAGCTGTTTTCAATGTGCGATTTACCCGTTCAGTTGCATTGGTTTGAGGATGGTAAGCCGTTGTCAGTCTGTGCTCAGTCCCAAGTGTCGCCACAACATTTTCAAACAGTTCACTGATGAAAGGCGTTCCCCTGTCTGAAATAAGGTAGGACGGAGAACCATGTCTGGCAAATATGTCAGTGATGAACTTATTAGCAGCAACTTGAGCTGTTGCTTCCCTCACAGCGTTCACTTCAATCCATTTGGAGAAATAGTCCACAAAAACAAGGATATACGCATTTCCCCTTTGTGTGCGGGGTAGTGGGCCAATGTAGTCCACACCTGTGTACTCCCACGGTCTTTGTGGTTGGATTGGGACCATTAGGCCTGCTGGTTTTCTTTGGGTAGGTTTAGTGACTTAGCATGCCCCACATGACATTACATATTTTACAAATTTTGTTGAACTAAAACTAATGCCACTCCAAGCTGACAAGGTCCTCCCAGGCTTCTCATCAGGACTGGAGCGTCCTCTCCTGGGTCAGCGTCCAAAGGAAAATAAATAATAAAAAGTTCAAAGAAATGGTGGACCGGTGAGTCTGGCCAAACACAAGAAAACTCCACCCAGGCAAACCTAACCCCAATATAGGGCCGTAGTGCTTCCTCAGGTGACGATCTACCTGTAACAACAAGGCCCTCACTATCCAATAAAATAAAGAAGCGAAAACTAGGCTACCAACCCTCACCAGTCAAAAGTACAAAATAAAATGAAAAAGAGAAAAAGGTAACAGTCCCTCACTATTAACCTCAGTTGTCCCCCTCTTTGACAACTGCACAGACACTGCCCTCAGTGTCTCCAAGATTAACTCAAACAGGCCTCAGTGGCACAGGCCGACACCTCCTAAGTTTAGGCCAATGTTTCAACTGGCTCTTAAGGAGCCTCAACCCACACAGAACTCTAATAAAACTACTAGAGTCCTGACAAGCTCACCAGCTCGTCTACAACTCCGAACAGGAGCAAACCATAAACTGTCAGGGAGAGTGGAGATCTCCCAATGTTCACACAATACAGCTCAGAAGCTGTCAATCAACACTCAGTTGTTTGTAAGTGTATCTTCAGCAGTTCCAATAAACCTTAGCTGATGTCTGGTGTCTTCCACACCAGCCTCTACTTGATTAACAAACCTTATTGTATCAAGCTTTTTACCACACACAACTCTAGCAAACACTAGAGCTGTAACAAGAGCACCCTTGCTCTGCAGGAGCTGTTTAACCCTCGTGCGTGTCACAGGGTCACGCTGACCCCCCCGACCCTCGTGCGTGTCACAGGGGTCTCGCTGACCCCCCCCTTTTTTTCCCCTTTTCCTCTCTCCGGTGGGTGTGTTGGGGAGAGATATGGTTGGGGACACACGAAGATTGGGGTACGTGGGTTTGTTACTCATATGTTTGCGTTGAGTTTTTCACTTTCCTTGAAGTTTAAAAAAAATAAATAAATAAATAAAAAATAACGTAAGACAGACAGACAGACAGAGAGATGTCCCCCGCTCCCTCTCTCCTCCTGCTCCTCCTCCTCCTCCTCCTCTCCCCTACCCATGCATAATCTTCCACTGGAGCTCGCCCATCGAGCGTAAGTGTAGGATCATCCATCCATCCATCCATCTTCATCCGCTTATCCGGGGTCGGGTCGCGGGGGTAGTAGCAGCCTAAGTAGGGAGGTCCAGACTCCCCTCTCCCCAGCCACTGGGAGCAGCTCCTCCAGAGGAGGAGGGGGGGGTCCCAAGGCGTTCCCAGGCCAGCCGAGAAACATAGTCCTTCCAGCGTGTCCTGGAGGGGTGTCTTCCTCTGGGTCTCCAGGACCTTGTGCAGGACCTTCACACGAAAATAAATGTACACGACTTTCTTTTTTTTTTTTCCAAGCCCTGAAAAAACAAAGACAGACAAAAAAAAAGAAAGAAATTAAAACATCTTAGCGATGAGTCTTGGAGATACGGCAAACTTTTCTGTCTCGTCCCGCCACCGATCCATTACAGGAGAGACTATTAGGGAAGGAGGGGGGGAAGACTCGTACTCACACTCATCATCTCATCGGTCAGACAGAGAACTATTAACAGCAAACGCCTCGATAGAATCTGTCAGAGAAGCGCACGCTTATTCTTTTCAGTCTTTGCGTATAGTCTTTGAGATCGCACCTCTAGTTGCTCTGTGAGACAGGACACAGACAGCTTCATTTTTAGACGACCCCAACTTCACACAGCCCACTTCTCTCATCTTAGATCTCAGCGTAACAGACGAGAGAACAGTTGTGTCGAGAAGAAATTGTTTTTTTGTTTTTTTTCAAACAGAGGTTCTTCCAAAAAAAAAAAAAAACATCCCAGGTTTCTTATCATTTTTTTTCTCTCAAAGGTGAGGATCGGCCAAACATTTAAAACTGATAAGGTAAAACAAAAAAAACAACAAAAAAAACAAAAAAAACGAAAACAACAACAAAAGTATGCTCGAACCCACCGCCGCCGCCGCCGCCGCCACCGAGCGTCACCGCTCTACTTCCGAATGGCGCGTACGCTCCACGTCACGTCCGTTGGTGTGCGTGTTGACGCGCTTCGTGGGTCGAGGACCTCGGAGCGAGTACGTGCGCGAAACGGAGGAGGACGATGTGGTTACCGGCATAGAGGAGAAGGAGGAGGAGGAGGAGGAGGAGGAAGAAGAGGAGGAAGAGGAGGAAGAGAACAGACCCCGTCGTCATCGCTACCGGGACGAAGCTGCCGCGGTGGTGGTGGAGGACGACGACGACGACGACGGAGAGGAGAACGAAGATGAAGAAGAAGATGATGATGATGATGAAGAAGACGATGATGAAGATGATGAAGAAGACGATGATGAAGATGATGATGATGATGAAGAAGACGTGTACCCCTCGTCGTGGAGCAGTTCCGTCGTTTTGCACCGTCTTTACCCCCAACCGATCACGGACGACGCACAACCGACAGCAGCAGCAGCAGCAACATTAACAACATCAACAACGACATGGGCCGGGGCTCCCTCGACGTCAGCACTCGAGTCGATGCAACAGCTTAAACAGCAGCTTCTACTGCGGAGACGTCGATGTCTCCGCCATCACCACACGGACGGGGAGAACGAGGAGGAGGAGGAGGAGGAAGAAGAAGAAGAAGAAGAAGAAGAAGAGGAGAAAGCGGGCTTGCTCGTAGCCTTCGCGCTCTTCTTCGACGAGCGGCTCGAGGAGCTGGTGGTGAACATGACCAACCTGGACGCTAGCCGGCAGAGACGCGCGCGCTGGCGCCCCATGCGTCGCGAGGACCTCCGGGCCTACGTGGGGTTGCTGTTGCTCGCGGGAGTGTACAGGTTGCGGAGCGAAGCGTGCGAGAGCCTGTGGCATCCCGAGACCGGGCGCGCCGCGTTCCGAGCGACCATGCTGCTCGGCACGTTCCGCGCGTACTCCACGGCGATGCGCTTCGACGACCGCGAGACGCGGCGTGAGAGAGGAGAAGGAGGAGGAAGAGGAGGAGGAGGCAAGCTGGCACCGATCCAAGAGGCGTGGGACGCGTGGGCCTCGTGGTTGCCGCTCATGTACGATCCTAGCAGCGCGGTCACGGTAGACGAGCGCCTGGTTCCGTTCAAAGGTGAGTGAGCGTGCGTACGTGCGTGCGTGCGACTAGCGTTGTTACCAGGTTGTCTTTTTCTACATATATTATTGTTTGTTTTATTTCTTTTTCTCTCTCTCTCATTTTTATTTATTTATTAATTATTATTATTATTATTATTTATTATTATTTTTTCTTTTTTTTTTACAGGACGTTGCGCCTTCCGCCAGTACATGCCGGGCAAGCCGGCCAAGTACGGACTCAAGCTGTGGGTGGCGTGCGACGCGCGTTCCAGCTACGCGTGGAAGATGCGCGTGTACCTAGGCAAGCGCGACAAGACGGCGCCGCCCGAGAGGGACCTGGCGGCGCGCGTCGTACTGGACGTCGCCGAGGGCCTGCGCGCTGGAACCGTCGTCACCACGGACAACTTTTTCACGTCGTACTCGCTAGCCGTCCGCCTGATGCGAGAGCGGGACGGCGTGGCGCTGCTGGGCACCGTGCGCGCCGGACGGGTCGACGTCCCCGCGCCCTGACGGACGCGTGCGACCGGGAACCGTCTTCCACGCGTTTCGCCTTCGCCCCGGAGCCCGTTCCCACCTTGCTTGTCTCCTACGCCGCGTCCTCCAAACGAGGAGGAGGAGGAGGTGGTGGAGGAGGTGGTGGTGGTGGTGTTGGTAGAGGAGGAAGACGCAGCAGCAGAAGCCGTTGCGTGACCTTATTCGCCATAGCGCCGCACCTTTTGCCCCCGGCCGTGAGCGAACTGCGCGCTGACCGCAAGCCGCTCACTTTGCTCGAGTACAACGCGACCAAGGGCGGCGTCGACAACCTGGACAAGGTGCTGGCGGCCTACAGCTGCCGCCGTAGGACCGCGCGCTGGCCCGTGGCGTTCTTCCACAACATGGTGGACGTGTCCGCCTACAATGCCTACGTGCTGTGGCGCGAGACGCGCCCGGACTGGATGCGCGGCAAGCACGCCAGACGCAGGATCTTCCTGGAGCGTCTGGGTCTCGCTCTCGCTCGCGAACTGTCCTCCTCCTCCTCCTCGTCTGCTGCTGCTGCCGCTGCTGCTGCTTCTGCCGCCGCCGTAGCAGCAGAAGGTCATCCCGAACGCGTCGTAGCTGGCGGCGGCGGCTGCAGCAGCAACAACAGACCGCTGGGAGGAAAGGGGGGAGGAGGAGGAGGAGGAAGAAGAAGGGGAAGAGGAACAGAAGGAGGAGGTGAAGGAGGAGACGTCGTCAGAAAGCGTTGCAGCGTTTGTCCCCGGAACAGAGACGCCAAGACGCGCGTGCGCTGTAGCGAATGCGGGTTGCACGTTTGCGGGCGATGCGCGCTCCCTTTCTGTCCTGAGTGCGCGAGAAGCGGAGGAAGAAGAGGAGGAAGAGAAAGCAGCGGAGGAGAAGGGGGAGGAGGAGGAGAAGGGGAAGGAGGAGGAAGCAGCGGAGGAGGAGGAAGAGGAAGCAACGGAGGAGAAGGGGGAGGAGGAGGAAGAAGAGGAGGAAGAGAAAGCAACAGAGGAGGAGAAGGGGAGGAGGAGGAGGAGAAGGGGGAGGAGGAGGAAGAGGAAGCAACGGAGGAAGAGGAAGCAGCGGAGGA